>JAHBCN010008029.1:0-40785 GCA_019359885.1 Listronotus oregonensis
CATTAGGTAATTCAGGCTTACTTGCCCAAGCCATATCACCTCAATTTCCCTAAAATTTTGTAAAGGGGAAAAAAACAGATGTCAAAAATAAATATTGTTTTCATATATTTTAGAATCAAAAACTTGTAAAATGAATAGATAAACGAACTACAAAAAGAAGGGAAAATTTTGTCCGACCGAAATTGGTTTTGGGGTTTCGCCAGTTTAAAAATCAATTTTTTGCCAAAATTGGCCGAAACTTTTCCAAAAAAAACTGATTTCAGAAGTCCCTGGAACTAAATTTAATAGTAATTTTAGTGAATATTTTAAGGTAAGGGACCAAAAGAAAAATTAAAATAAATGATTGCAACAAAATTGATATAAACCCCCATTTCATGCCCAATTAATGCAGAATAAGGGAAAATTCACCAAATTTATTATTTAAAATTTTATACTTGACCATTGATTTGGGGCGGTTTCGGCCGAAATTGAACCCCACGCCAATATTGGTTTCGGTGTGGTTTTCCCCGGAAAACCATTTCGGCGAACTCAACTCCTTTTGGGGGTTGGGCAACACCGAGGAAAAACTTACCAAGGACCCCCTTTTAAGTTTAAAGCAAATTTGCCCAAATTGATTGTGAAAGTGGCAAAAAAGTATTAAACGAGGAATAAGATAGTAGATTGGTTACTTTTTCGACAACCATCCTTCCAAACACCCGGGGCACAAGAAAAACAAAATTTTCCTGGATCTGTTTGGGAGCAAGACCCGCTTCAAGGAAAAAATTGTTTAAAAAACGTGCGGGTTAAAAACCCTTTTTAAGGCTTTAAAAAAAGAGGGGAATTTGTTTTTTTTTTCAGAAGGGTTGGAGTTTTGGAGAAATGTCTTTTTTGGGGTGAAAAGACCTTTTTTTGTTTTTATTGGGGGAAAATAAAAATAATTTTTATTATATTATTATTAATACCCTTTAAAATTTTTTTTTTTGTTTTTAAAGTTTGAAAACTAAAATACGGGTGATTTATGAAATGTCAATACTTTAGGTACGTGTTCAGAAAAAAAAATAAACATAAAAGTCTATAAAAAAAAGGAGTCCGAAAGGGCCCTTTTTTTTTAAAAAAAGGGTGTTAAAATTTTTTTTTTGAAAAAAAAAAAATTAAAATTTTTTAAAAAAAAATTTATGTTTTGTTGACAAATTAAAGAACAATTTTTATTACAAAAAACACATATTGTTTAATTATTTTTTTTGCTTTTTTTTTAAAACCCAAAAAAACCTAGATGGGTCTAATTTTTTTAAATCCATATCTGAAAACTTAAAAAATAACTTTTCCCCGGAAAATTTTTGACGTAAATGAAAAAATTATTTAGTTTACTTAAAATGTAATACAGGGACGTACCAAAAAATTGTGTTTTTTTAAAATAGTAAAAGGGGGAAGGGGCCCCCCTAAAAAAAAGGCCGTGCTAAGATTAGTTTAAATCTCCCATCCAAAAAAACCCCGGACCCCCAATTTTTTTACTCCAATATTTGCATTATCATGGTTTTAAAAAAAATAGAAAAAATAATAAAAACCTTAACACCCTGTATTTCGAAAAAAAGGGTTTTTTGCGGACCCATATTTGTATAACTTTTATTTTTTTTTTTTCCCCTGACTAGCCTTTTAAAATTTTAATTTCAACCACCCTAAAAATTTTTTATTAAAGGTTAATTTTTTTGGGAATTTTTGCACTTTTAATTTTGAAAACTAATCCACTAAATTTTCCCCTTTTAAATAAATCATTTTTTTTTTCCAGTTGTTCCCCAAAGGCCTTAAACTTTTTTCGCAATTTGGAAAATAATGACGAAAATGTTAACCTTGGGGGTTGGGGAATTTTTTTCCCGTAACCAAAGGCTTTTTGGGAAAAGAAAAAAAATTTTTTTTTTTAACCTTTTTTTGATTTTTCAAATCGCATTCCCTTTTTTCTTTTTTCATTTTTGTTTTGGGGAATTTTTAAAAGGGAAAAACATAAAAATTAAAAGTTTGTAAAAAACATTGTTCAAATTTTATAATAAACCCCCCAGCTCTGTAAAATTACAACTACCCCTTTTGGGGTTTTGGGGGCATTCTTGGTATTACATCCTAATAAAGTAAAATTGAAAATGGGTCTTTGATTTATTTTTGTGGGGTTTTGGGACCTTTATTTTGAAGACAGAAAAAAAATTTTATATAAAAATTGTAGGATTTTCAATTTTCTTTTTTTTAAAATTTCAGTAAAAAAAAAACACAATATAAAATGAAAAAAAAGGGCCCCCTTCAATTTTTTTTAAAGGAAACCCCCTATATTATTTAAAAAAAAAATCTTTTTTTTTTTTATTTAAATATATATATATATATATATATATATATATATATATATATATATATATATATATATATATATATATATATATATATATATATATATATATATATATATATAAAACGAATATACAAAAAATCGGAAAAAACCCCAAAAACAAGGGGGATATCTTAAAATCCTTTAAAATTTTAAAGCAAAATAAATAGATTTTTAAAAAAAATTCATCTAAGAATAAAAAAGATTTTTTTTTGTGTTTCCCCAACTTTAAACCAATCAGTATAGCAAAAGAAACGTCATTTTTGAATTAAAAATTAAAAATTTTGACTGCACCACGACTTTAGGAAAACCCCCGTAGATTAAAATCAAAACCAAAAAAATTTTTTTTTAGGAAATTTTTTTAAACCCTTTAAATTTTTTAAATAAAGGGCCTTTTTTTTTTTTTTTAATAAAAAAAAGTACAGCCCTTTTTTTAAAATTTGTATTCCCGTTAATTTTCAATATTAAGGGGGGATTTTTTTTAAATATCAATATCATGTTCTTTGAGCTGCCAAAAATAAAAATTGTCCCCCATTAATTTTGATTTAATCCAGTATAAACAAATTAGGCCCTTATCTTGCAAAAAACCGTGAATATTAGGCAAATGGTCCGATTTGAATTTTTAAAAAAAGGGTTTTTAAAATTAAAAAACAAATTGTATATCTCACATTTATACAGGGGGGGCAATTTAAAAACTTGAAATGGGGATATTTTAGGAACGAAAAAAAAAAACAAAAAAAACCCTTTTTAAAAAGTTTTATAAAACTAAGGGGGGGAAAAAAAAAAAGCAATTATCCCCCTTATCAGCAACCCCTTGGGGAGGGTTTTGATGACCCCAGAATCTTAAATAGAAAAGGGGTCAGGTGATACATAATTTTTAATTTTTTGGGAAAAAGCTTTCCAATGATACCATAAAAATACATTTCTAAATTCCTTTTTTTTATCAAAAGGGAAAAAACAAATAAAACAAAATTTTGAAATTGTTTATTATTATTTAATTAAATGTTCAAAATGATTTCCGTTGTTTTGAAGACAATAATAAAACCTATTTTCAAACTCTTCACGTACATTTACAAATGTTTCCTGGGTATAGCACGGCATTCCTGAAATATTCTATTCTGGAGTTGCCCAGTGACTCAGGTTTGGGGTTTTAAAACCCCACATTTTTTAGGTGCCCCCACAAAAAAAAGAAAAGAGGTGTTAGGTCCGGGGATCTAGGTGGCCCATTCAAGGGGCCCTTTTTTCCCAACCCCCTGGTTAGGATAAGATCACCCAAACCCTTTTTCCCAAAGGGAACTAATAAAAGGAGGGCTCCATCGTGTTGGAAATGTAGTAAGCGTTCTAATAAAATACATTTCCGTGTATGTCCCTCTCATTTTCTAATTCTCGCACTATTAGTGGTTTGATAGACCTCCTGTAGCTTTCCCCAGCATACATGTCCCCATTTAAATTTCCTGGTAAAAATTTTTTGGGATAAATTCTTTAAATTTCCAAAAAAAAAGTACAATAAAACTTGTGTTAACGGAAAGGGGGTTTTTATATGGCCCCAATTTTAAAACGTCCACTTTTGAGCAAAAAAAAATATACCCCCTATAGGAAATTCTCTATAAAATACCTTGAAATGGACACACTAAAAAAACAGCCACGGCCAGACAAATCAAAATTTTTATAACCTATTTCGGTAAATAACCCCTCTTTATTTTGGGGAATTTCTTTGGGCTAATTTGTATTTTATTATTTAAAAGATTATATTCTGCAAATTTTAAAGGTGAAAACCCCAAAAATATTTATGGCCAGCCAAATAACATTAGTGGCTATAGGGGATTATTTACATTATTTTTTAAGTTGTTTAAATCGATAAGAATTAAAGTATCTTTTTTTGGAAAAAAGGTGTTTAAATGTCCAAAACGAAAAGGTTTGTCTTAAAAAAAAATTGATGTTATGGGGGGACAGTAAACAGTGCTTTTGGGTTTGCGAAAACTGGCTGACCAGTTTGCGGGGGAAAAAATTCCCCAAAAAAAAATATCATCAGGGATGAAGCTGAACAAAAATAATTTTTTGGAAGGTAAAAATTTAAAAAAAAAGAAAAACCCGAAATCGGGGGATTAGTAGATTAATTTTTACAATTGATTCTGCAAAGCAAGAGGAAAAAATTTTTTCCAAATGGGGCCCCTTAATTAAAAAAAAAAGGGGTTGGAACAACTGTTACCGGCCCCAATTTTTAACCCTTCTATATAGGCCAATTATTCTGAATTTGATGGCGGGCCCTTATAGACAAGTTTTACTGTACTATTTAAAATCAACCCCAAAAAAATCCTGCCAAATGTAAAAAACCCATTATATTTTTCGTTTTTTACCCCTTTTAAAACAAGAAACCCCACGTTTGCCACGAATATGCAAATACCTGTTACTCCATACGTATATTTTAAATCCCAAATTATAGGTTAAAAACCACTCATGCACATTTTGGGGAACGATCGTATACCTCGTGTCTTATCCAAAAATCAAGAAGCTTAAACATCAGCCGGTGATATATCCCTTTTCAAACATTAATTTTTAAAAAATTTGGGAAATTGTGATGGAAGTAATTTAGGGGGGTTAAAAATGAAAAAAAAAAATGCTTATAAAATGTACTATAACTGTTTCGGTTATTTATATAACCTTTTTAAAATAAAAAAAAAATATCTTATTTAAGTAATCAAAAAGAATAATAAATGCCGAATTTTTGGGGAAAATTTTTAAAATTTTTTGTGTTTTTATGTCACATCGACTTAATTCTAACTTTTCCGATATTCTTTTGTTATGTAACATTTAAAAAAGGTTTTTTAAAAAAATTTTAAAATTGTGTCATTCTTTAATTTTAAATTTTTGGTCTATAAATGTGTGTTGGGTGTGTGCGTGTGTGTGTGTGGGTGTGTGTGTGTGTGTGTGTGTGTGTGTGTGTGTGTGTGTGTGTGTGTGTGTGGGGGGGGTTGGTATTAAAATTTTTCCAATAATAATAAGAAAAAAATTAAAAAACCCAAAATATCCCAAATTTCACAAAGGAATTACTAAAAAATTAAAACCCCAAAAAAAAGATTAGGGTTTATTAATGTATTGTATCTATTACTTGAAAAAAGGTTTTTTGGGGGCAATTTTTTAACTAGTAATAACTTTTTTTAATTAAAATATTTTTAAAAAAAAATTCCTTGCTATACCCCTTTTTTCGTTGCAAGCGGATAGTAATTAAAAATTTAAATTTTTTCTAATAAACTTCTTGTATTAGTACGGGTTTAATATTTTAAAACTCAACTTACAATGATTCAATGCAAAAATGCTATCGGTAATTTTTCCCGGGGCCCGGGGAAATATAAGGCAGCCTTTTTTGGGCGAACAACAAAAGAATAACTAGTGTCGGGGCCAAAAATTAAAAATTTTCAGTGGCTTACGCTTTGACTGGGGTTTTTTAAAAATTTTTTTAATAATTTTTTTAAAAAATTAAGTTTTTTTAATATATTTTATTATTTCACAATTAAAACCGAGATTTAAGTAAAAATATAAAAAACATATTTACAAGTTTTATTTATTTATTTGCCCCCAAGACAAATTAACATTTTTTGTTTAGCAATCGCCAATACTTTTAAACTAACCTTTTTTAAAAATTTTTTAAAACAATAAAAAAAAAATTTTTCAAGTACAACAATAAATAAAATTAAATATTAAAAATGTACTAATTAAAATAATAAAATAAACTAATGTTAAAAATTTATAATTAAACAATAATGCTTATGAAAAAAAAACCACAGTGCCAGACTATGTTAAGTACAAATTAAATGTACCCCCAGATGAAGGTTTTAAACACGGGGGAAAGGCCTTTTTACAAGTCTGGCGAGCATTTTTCCCGAGTCTCATTTTCCCAAAAATTTTCCCCTTGGGGTTTCCTCATTTATCCAGGTCTCATCTGGGAAAATTTTGTTTTTTCCCCGGGGAAAAGCTCTGTTTATCTTTCTCAAATAATCTCTCCTCCATTGGACAATCTTCCATTTCATTAACAAAGATATATTTTGGGGAATTCCATAAACCCTTTTTAAATTTCCATAGTTTTACCCTAATTATTTCTGGCACTTCCGGATGATTTCCGACAGCTTGAAAAATTTTATCCACAGTCGGAATTTTTTTTTCCCTAAAGAAACCTACACAAACGTCTAATTGCTTGCTTTGTGTCATCAGTTATCTGAAGTTTTTTCTGGTCGCTTTTTTGGTGACGCTTATCCTCTTTTTCTTGTTTTAAATTCTGTTAACTGTCGCTTTTCCGGTTTTTTAAGCAATATTTTAACTCTATCATCCACACATAAATTACAGTTTAGCTTATTTGTGATATAATCAAATACGTTTTTAACAATACGCTTTTCGTTTAAGGTTAAATGGCCGAGGTGTGCACATATTGTTGAAAAAGCCATTTTGGAAACTGTAACACTATAACACTGTAACAATAATAAGAACTACACAATTGCACATTTAGAAAATTATTGTTTTTGCAAATAAGGACTATCACATTAGACGGGAATTAAACCTAATAGGTCTACCAAATAATGGCCGTCGGTCGTCATCTCATTAGAAGGCAGATTAAATAAGCCTAACACTTCCTGAAATACATTTTTTATTCAAATTTTAAATTTTTAGTTATGGAATGATTAATATTTAAATTTTTTTACATTTTTTTGTTTGTTCTCAACAAATATAAAAACAGAACTTTAAACTGGAAATCGTATACAAAAAATAAGTAAAGTAAATAATAAAAGTATTAGGATAGAAAATCGGTATAATGTTAGTTGACACAACATAAGAAATCGGAATACTTTTAATATTTATTAACCCTATTTGGCAATGGATAAATATATCTAGATATAAAAATATATAAAGATACATATACCAGCGCACCTATGGCTTACGATTCTTAAGCCATTCCAAAAAAAATTACCCCTTTTAATAAAACATTAAGTTTAATGCCTACTGTTTTTTTAAATTTAACATGCTGGCTAATTAACAATTGGCAAGGATTTATTTATAAACTGTATTTTAAAAACAATAAGAATTAATACAAAGTGTCATCATAGCAAAATAACTTATTCAGATTTAAATATCAATTTATTTTGTAAGAGAAATATTTTAAAAAAAACTCGGGTATCCACAATAAATGACTTTATAAGAATCCCAAAAACCCGTTGCGTAGGTGAAAAAGTGGGTCTGTGCGGTCCTCCTAAATTTTGGCATATTCGATTCTGCGCAAATCGGACCACTTAATGAATTTTGTTTACTTTTCGTAATCGGTCAGTTAGATATTTTGTCAATCTAATAATATGTTGTTTTTGTTATTTATGAATAATTATAAACATAGATATTACTATAAATTGAAAAGAAGCCCAATTTGGATTCTTTAAAAAAAAATCACTTCGCACCCGCGCATGCTGACTTATTCGGTCCCATAATACCAATGCAAATTTTTTATGGTTTTGCCTGTGAGATTAACGCATTAAAGTTTAATCCTTGAAGTTCTAAGATCAAATCCCGCAAAATGTATAACTTTTTTATCACTCTATTGTTTTTTTGCTTATAATATTACTCAAAAAAAAACTAAGAATAATAATAAACCTGAACACAAATAGGAAAGTCCAATATTTAAGGAAAACCTTATTCGAAAGATAAGGGGCCTTAACTTAAAAATAATTACCAGCAACAAACTTGCGTGGCTGTATCTGTAACGAACATCCACTAAAAAAAATAATTTTGTTATTTTTTATGCTCCCTAACGAATTAATTTTAAATTTTATTTAGCATATCAGCACTATCAAAATTATTTTTCTTTAGGCACCAAGCTTCTTTATCTTGCTTACCGTCGAACTACTTACTTTGCGTAAGACTTCCACGGTACGTTAGTTTTAGGCTTTAAGCCTTTGTGAACTGTCCCAAGACATGCCAACAAAACTCCAAAAAGAATCTAAGCTTTCTGTTATATGATAATGCTGTGATTGTTATAAATTTATGATCCTACTTGTGAATATAACGATATTTCTGTAAAGGTATTTAACACAAAAGCTAGGAATCATAAGTACCATTACCACTATTATTATTATAATTATTCCTTCTACCTCTTATTGCTTTATTAACATTGATTTAGCCATTGTTTCCATTTTCTTTTAATTTATACAATATTTAAAACGTCTTGTACACTTCATTGATGAGATGCAAGCTTGAAACTTGACAGACGCAAAATAAATTTGGAATTAAGCAAATAAAGGCAGAACTGTTGTTTTATGTTAAATTATAAACGCTCTGTTTCTCGAGTTTGTAGTTTAGTACAGAGGCATAGAATTCAATTGTCTCTGGCATAAAGAGTCAATCAATTGTTATTTTATTTATGTTTACTCATGCCTTAACACAGCGACATTCCATTATGTTATTGAGATTAACCTTTTATTTGCCGGATAAAAAATTTACTCTTTTAAGTTGTTGTTTATAATTATTTTACAAGCTTTTATTTAAATTGCAATATTTGTTGTATGTATGTACGTTGTTTGTTGATTTAAGTCAAATCTTGCAACCGAATTTTGAAGCAGTTATCCCCAACCAATTGAGCTGAAATTTTGCGTAGTCGTTTAGTTTTGATGACAGTGCATGGTTAACTAAGTAAGAATATTCTACAACTAAAATGGCGGACAGTCCAAGATGGAGGACTAGTTATTTTTATCCACCTCCATGAAATGGGTTTTAAATAATAAGGTTTTCGAAAAAAAAATACAAAAATTAAAATAATTTTACATGGTATGGCTATCAAGTAAAAGAGTTTTCTGAGAAGAATACAAAAAATAAAATTACTTCACCTAAGATCCAATATGTCGGACCGCTCAAGATGGAGAACTAATTATTTTTTATGCACTCCCATGATATGGGTATCAAATGAAATGGTTGCTGGGAACAATATGAAAAATAAAATGACAACATTCTTAATTTAATTATAGTGGCATCTCATTTATAAACTCAAAAAAAAAAAAATATCGAGAAAAAAATTTTAAAATAGGTTTTTATCTAAGAAAAAAAACATTCTTTAAATTAAATCAAACCCATAAATTTATTACATTACACAATTTAGATAATATAAAAGCTTGTTGGAAGTTTAACCCGTGTAAATAAACAAAAAATACAATTTGTAATTTGATCTTGACATAAGTAATTTAAAGAAAAAATAGGTATATGATTTTTATAAAATAGATAAATCACGCGACAGGCTTTTATATCATATGTGTAATGTACATTGTTGGGTTTAATTTAATTAACAAATATTTTTTTTCTTTTTGGTACATGTAAATAAAAACTTTTTGAAAAATGCTTTTTACTATTATTTTTATTAACATCTTCGTTTGTAAAAAAATCTTTTTATTAATAATTTTGTAAAATCTTTTAATTTTTTGAAGTATATGAAAAACGAATAAATTCCAAAAATAGTTTATTTTGGAAAACTGCAACCTTAATTTGCAATTAAATGTAATTACATTTAGAAAAATCAATTATCTGCTAAATTTAAAATTGACTTTTTGTGTAAAAGGATCTATGTATACAAGGTAAGTAAAAAAAAATACTTAAAATTTAAAAATACTTAAAATGTTACTAAAAAAATGATAACCCTAGAAAAAATTTTAGAATTGTAGTATTGGCGATGCCCAAGGCATAGCAGTTTATTTTAAGTATTACAAAAAAATGTAACCTGTTTCTTTTTAATAAAAAATACATACGTACTTTTAGCTATAACAAATACCTAAAAGTTTGTTGTTTGATCCGTATCCACGTTTGTGCTGGAATAATACAGTTTTGGCTTATTGCTTCCTGTCAACTTACAACAATATTTAGGGGTTGTAACTCTTTAATTATACTACTTTAGTGCTATTCACCTCATAAATTAAACCACTCCGAAACAAGAAACATCCTAAAAAATATAGGGCAATTTCACAGCACATAGAGAACGGATGTAAAGAGTATATGTTTATGTCTCTCTCTGTCAAAAACTGTTAAAAATACCTTTTAACTAAACTGAAGAATATTAGGAAATTATAATGTCAGTCCCATATGCCTAAAGGAGAATCTGATTGGTTATTTTTATCCAGAAAAAATCTTATTTACGCACGGATTTAAGAAGTTGTGGCTGAAAATAACTATGAATTTAAATATCTTGTTTTCTTCTAATAAGATGATATGCCCTTAAATTCCTTTAGGCTTTTAGGGAATTAGTTGGACCATACAAACCCAGCCTGATCGTTCACCTGACTTGACTCCCCTTGATTTATTTTTGGCGCTATGTAAAATCTAAAGTTTATGTTCAAACAGAAACCATACAAAAACCTAAAGATATAATTACTAAATTATGTGCTAGCATTACTCTGGACATGTTATTAAATGTAAGAAGATAGTTTTAAAAGAGGTTGTTTTACTATCCGAAGATTTAAGGAGAATAATATTAAAATTTGCTTAAAGGATATTTTAACATGTCTCCATAATTTACGATTCAAAATTACCAAAATGTTTCTTGGTTCTAAATTTAAACACCAATAACTTCGCAACCGGTTATAGGAATGCAAAAAACTAAAAGTCGTTAAATAGTGCATTCAAAATATCTTTCGACGAGGATTCACATAATTTTTTTTCCATATGCTTTTTTTACTAGATAGTGCCCTAACGCGACCTATGATATTTTTATTATCAAAATTACATAAAAAAAGTACTAAAAAAATTAAATATTTAGCTATTTAGGCGTGCGACACACCACCGAAAAACCAGAAATTTAATAAGATAGTGACTACAAGTAAATGACCATTCTTGACGTTGCTTTTTGGTTTTAAGGTTTAATAATTAAATATTAAGCTCTTTTTTGCTACAGGAGCTAGAACCTTATTAAAAAGGCAGTTTTAAGTTAATATGCGAGAAAAAAATGCTTTTTCATGTTTAACTGGTTCAACTTTGCTCGCCGTTATTATTTCTTTCTGAAATTTTTACCGCATAAAGTTGTTCCTTTTTTAAGTTAATAAGACCCTTTAGAGGTCTTTAAACCAAGCCTGGGTAAAATTATAAATAAAAAAAAATTACCAATACATGAGTTGCAACGTTCAGATGTAAAAATTGTGACAAGGTTTTTAATTTTGATTTTTAACATGTTTTATTTAAAAATAGGGTATATAAGCAAGTTTTCTGCTAAAGTTTAAGCTTTTAATATTTAATAGAAAAAATATGGCATAATTTTGTTTTATTTTAAATTGTTTTTATACGAAATATTTTTAGATATTAACATAGTCTTTTTTGATACATTTTAAAGATATTTAACATATTTTTTTGACAATCAGCACGATAGTATCAGAAATTATATTTTAAATTCCGGTGTCATTTATCCCAAAATTTAGCAGGACCTAATATATTTTTTTTAACTCTCACCATTCTCTTGATAGCTATTTTTGTGTTTAGTGTTTTAAATATATTTTTTAATTTATTTTTTTGATATTGACTTAGTCACAGCCAATGAACCATTAAAGTTTTAATAATGGTCTCTAGATCACCCTGTGCTTTAAATAGTATTAGTATACCTAATATAATCATAATATTTCTAAATGCTAATTGTATCAAGGAACATTGCTAATGGCACCGTTGGCACATTGTGTTAAATCCTCGCCCACGCCGTCTCAGTAAGCTTTTATACTTACCAGTTGATTTAATCAATATTCAAACATCTGCTTCTTAAAACAGTCAAATTTCGTTAATTTTATTAAATACGTAAAAATGAATTAATTTAAAGAATGCAAAAGTTAAGTAAAATTAAAAGCTGTGAAAGACTAAAAAAATATATTCCGTCGATAAGTAATTACATACATTAGGATAACGATCAAAATCTAATGGAGCATTCAGAACATAACAAGAAACAACCATTTCCCATTTTATTTATAGTTTTTTTTCTCTTAAATTTATTTTAAGTATATTTAGTTGTAATATATCAAGGTAAAGGATAAACATTTAATTCTTTTGCTTATTTAATTATTAAAGATACCCAAATTACCTAGCACAGCATTTATGTAGGACAATTGTTTTCTGACTTGATCTTGGTTAAAGGTTTAAATATTACGTAAAACGTGCATTTAAAATTTGTATGTCTATATGTTAGCCTCAAACAATCTGTCATTCTTAAAATGACTAGTCAGTACATACATTGCCGTGTACAGGGTCTTTGATTATATTTACGTGACTTCTGGGGCCTTTATTTTTGAAGACAAAAAAACTGTTTTATACAAAAATTGTAGGATTTTTTCCATATTATCTTTTGAAATTATCAGTAAAAAAATATCGCAATAAAAAAATGGAACATATAGGCAACTTCAACTTTTTTAAATGAAACACCCCCAGATCTTTTGTTTTCTGATTTCAAATATATTTACATTAATAATATTTAAATAAACCCTTTTTGAGATATTTTAGGTTAAATTATTAATAAATTACAAAAAAGTTTCATATTAGTATCAAGAAAGCCATGGAAACAATAAAATTGTTATGTTGCTGAATTTGGTAAGGGTTTTCTCTGAACCATTAATGTTTATTTTTCTGATTAAACATTCCTGATAGAGTGAAGGAAGACTTGTCGGTGAATAGAATTTTATTTAAAAACTTTGGATCTTGTTGCATAAACCTAGCTATTTCCAATGAATACTTAGGTCGGTCCTACATGTTTTGTTGTGTGTTCAGGAAGATTCTGAACGGACATAAATTTATAAGGATAAAATTTGTAAAATTTTAAGGTTAAATAAATTTTATAATCTGTTTCATTAAGTATAGATGCCGCATCCGAGATTGATATTTCAGGATTTTCTAAAATAATTAAAAGTAGTTAGTGCTAGTCCAATAAAAAAAATATAATAATTATCCTGAAAAAACGAAGATATCCAAAACTTTGTTTTCATTTCGTGATGCAGTCCTTTTCTTCATTTTAAAGCTTTTCGTTCAATAAACTTTCTTACTATGTATTAAATAGTATCAATAGATGGTACCCGTTGTTAAGGATATAATAAGTATATTCCCTTTGCACTGTCGTTACATTATTATTGTTACCATAAAAAAGACGCACAAAGCGATTTTTTGTTCCTCTGAATAGCCCATCGACAAAAAAGCAATATAAACTACTTTTACAATATCAATACGTCAAATTTAGCTATGAAAACAATGTTATTGTTTTCATAGCTTTCTTGATACTAATATGTTTTTTTTTTCAATTTATTTATATTTTAAGCTTAAACATCATAAAAATGGTTCATCCAAATATCATTAATGTATATATATTTGAAATCAGAAAAAAGGATCTTTTATTGTAGCGCATAATATACAGGCTGTTCTATTTAAAAAAGTTAAAGTTGCCTATATTTTTCCATTTTTTTATCGCGATATTTTTTAACTGATAATTTTAAAAGATAATATGGAAAAACCTTCAATATTTATATTAAAAAAATTTCTGTCTTAAAAAATAAAGGCTCCAGAAGCCACGTAAATATAATTAAAGACCCTATACATATAAAGACTTAACCTGTAATGCATAGGTAAAAAAAACTGCTTTTTACGCTGCTTGCCTAAAACGAAATTGGGCATTACAGAAAATGACTAAGTAATTAGCCAAACACTAAAATAACGATACCAGGCTGTTTGCCGGCAATACATCTACTGACTAGTCATTTCAGGAAATAACGGATTTCAGTATTTGACTCTGACATATATGTCTCGCAGTCTATCTATCGGTAATTAATTTTATGTCTTCTGGAAACAATAAACCCAACATTAAAGGAAAATCGTAATTAAAAATTTTAGTAGGAAATTGGTACAAATATTACTGGAAAGTGTTTTTTTTAGGAATAATGCAAGTTAAAAACAAATATTTTTATGTTTTTTAATAAAGTCTTTAGTGTCTTTTTTTAATATTTAAACAAATTGCTTAACATAGTATAAAGAATCTCTAATGCGATTATATACAATAATATCTTATTCTTAATCCTTTATATAATAAATGACCACCAATCACATTAAAAGCCTCAATGAGCTCTAATGAATCATTTGGCTTTAGTATTTAATAAGTTTTAAGTGACTTAGAGCTTCTTCTTATAAAAATATCTTTACAAAAAAAATTTAGGAATTACTAATTTATATTACAATTGCACCGTATAAATATATTATGTTTTAAGAGTAAAATTAATAAAATAGTAAAGCGTAAAAAGTTGTTAGGCATTATTATTAGGTATGCATTTGGAATGTCGTGTCATATGGATATAAGTATTTTTTTCATTATTTCCTTACATGCATTTAACAAAATTGTAATTCCAGGTAGAACAACAAAATTTGAATACTAAGGAATATTTATTCAGTAGAATAAACGCTACATACAAAAATTTTTACACGAATAGACAGTTGCAAATCGTAAGTTAATTATATTAAAAATAAGAAACAATCCTTAGATACTTTTGGCTGAAATATTGTGTGATACTATTTGTAGTAATATGATACACATTTCTTTTGGTTAAGAAGTGTTTTAAAATGCTAAAATTATACGAATTATGCTAAGTAACATAGAAATTTGGTTTCATAAATTTTAATTATATAAAATTTAATTTTATTTTATATTGTTTTTTTTTCAAAACTGTTGTTTTTAATAAAAACCTTTTCCATCAGCAAAATAAATGATCCTAATAACAAAAATTTAAATCACACCTCGGTAAAAATCAGTTTATTCGTTTTAATCTGACAAAAATAGTACAAATCATAACGTTAAAATATATATATTTTAGTGCATTTTATAGATGTTTGATAACAACGATAAGTTATAGTATACAATAGAATACCGTTCAAAACCTACTGGAGTGTTTAAAAGCTAACAAGGAACTGTCATTTCCGATTTTATTTATCCGTTTTTATTTTCAAGGTAAAGAACACTAAAACAGTGAATGTTATTACTTCCGTATTTATCTTCTTGGTATTATAAATAAAAAAAATAAAACGTTTTCTGATTATAAATAAGGCAAAATTCATTATTAACTAGGATAGAGATATTATATTAAAAAACAAATTTTTATTTATTGTTTGTTTAGGATGCCCAGTTTAATATTCATAATAATGCTTTATTGTCATTAAGTGGCGAATTTTGTCTTGTATTGTGCCAAGAATTATGGACAAGATTCTCAACTTAGATAAATAATAAATAATAAAAATAATAATTAACAACTAACAGCAATTTAAAAATATATATATTTATCTGTGTGTCCAAAGTTGCCTTTTAGTCTGTTTGTCTGTAATCAGTTTTGTTTGTTACACAAGCGAGGAAACAAAATGAATAAAGAAAATTATATTTAGGAATTCCGATAACTAGGTCTATTTTAAATTGTTATAATTTTGATTTGTAAGAAGATTGATGCAAATTTTTAGTGGTAAGTAATTTATTGCTTTTTTTGTCTAAGATATTCTTAAAAAATTGGCAAAACAATATTAGGAATCTGTAATGCGGATATATAAGATTATATAACGAATGCTTTTCTAAAGCTCTATTTGATAAATGCCCGCAAATCCTATTTGAAGCTTTAGTGGGCTCTAATCCTTCATCTGTCTCTAGCATTTATTGTTTTTTTAGTAAATTAAAGCTTCTTATAATAAAAACTTATTTAAAAAAAGAATTTAATTGCAAGTATAAAAATAGACCTAAGAAATTGAGCGTTAGCCCGTTTAAAAAAAAACAATCGTACCCAGTTTGCCTTTTAATGAAAATAGTAAATATTAACTATGCGCTGATCATTTATTGATGGATTTTATAGGTTGACTAGAATATAGACCTAAAAAGTGCATAAAAATAGCTATCTCGAAATAATTATACCCTATATGCCATCTAATCGATACGTACGCAAAAAATAACTTTTCAAAAATTTTTCTTAAGCATACTAAATGCGGTTTTCAAAATTTTTATTTTTATTAAAATTTAAGGTCGAGCTTGGTCCTTACAGCTTTATTTAGACAGACCTGCACGTATACTATCTTTGAACAATTTCTTCTCATTATGCCATCAAAACCAAACGAAATTTAATGAAAAAAATCTGGCATACAATTATCGGTTACGCCATATTTTTTTAACAAATATCGTTTGGTTTCGATGGCATACTAAGTAAAAATTGTTTTAAGATGATTATTTTTTTGCACTTTCTGTAAAACCTATCAATAAATAATTAGCACATAGTGAATATTAACCATTTAAAAGGGCATTTGGTCCCTTTTTTATTCGATGGGCTAAAAGTCTAAAATTACCAGAAGGTAAATTTAACTGTTTAAGTGCATTATTAGCATGTATGCATTTGGATAGTCGTGACATAAAGGTATAAGATTAGTGGATTTTTGTTAAATATTTTAATGTACTTAACGGACATTTATAATAAAGGCCTAACTACAGAATTGAAAAACATGTAAATATTGATACAGAAAATTTTGCCCATAGGTTAAACAGGAAACAAACATTAGATATTTTAGCCATATTTTTAGTTGTATGATACGCATTTATTTGGTAAAAAAGTGTTAAAATTTTGCAACTTATGTTAGTAACAGAAAAAGCTTACACTTACTACATCATATTTTTTCATTTTTCTTTTTAAGAACAACATGGGAGAAAAGCCAGTTGTCTATTTTCGAAAAAAGTTTTATTTTTTATATTCTGACAGCTCTGCTTATTACTAATACCTGAATAACTGCAAAACATCGACGTAATTGCCTCAAATGATGCAGAGAAGGATTAATGAGAAATTGAAATTAAAAGTTAAACAAATCCTAATTTTAAAGTGATGATTTGAGGTATCGTTGCTTATGGCTGTTGAGGACTATTCTTTATGGTTAGTTTTATTTGGATATCTTTCTGATTGTTACTAAATATAAAATCATTTTTTATTTTATACTTTTTAAAAGTCCCAGGTCAGATTTTCCACCAAGATAATAACCGTTCCTTATATAGCCACATTAATATTGGGCTCTTCTGTGTTTTAAATTATGGCAAGAAGTATTTTTAATTTTATATTAGCATCCTAAATCACTAATTGCACTTTAATATAAACGTAGGAATACCTGAAATAAGATACATCAAGATGACAGTAAAATCTTGGACTTTTATTGTCTTTATTTGTTAATTAATACACAACGTTTCGGTTACTGATGTATCTCCAACAGTTTTCAAGTAATAACTGTCTTTATCACTGAAAACGGTTGGAGATCATCATTCCGAACGTTTATATCAATTGACAAATAAAGACAATGGAAGTCCAAGATTTTACTGTTATTAAACAATAACATTGTCTAACACTTTTAAAGAAACGATACATAAAGATGGTTTCGAACATCTTATCAGTACCGTGCATAAGCGCATATATATATTAGTAAAAGTAAAAAGAGATTAACTTAGGTTATTTATGTGAAAAGATTTAAATTTTAGTTTCTCAACTAAATTTGTACAAAATATGAATAAAGTAACATTATTTTTACTTGGTCTTCGTAATGTTACTTAGCACATTATTAGATGTTTACCATAAAAAAAGTATTAATAGTTTAATTTGTTATTAATAAATATTAGTAATGTTAAAAAACTATTAATGACTATATTATTATTCAATAATTGGGATTAGGTTTTGTCGCCACTCATATTCCCACGTTAAGTATGTATATACTGAAAAATTTTAGTACTTAGTAGTTAGTTGCCAATATATGCCAATTAAATATAAAATTCGAAATGTTACATTTAATTGGCATCTTTTATGTTTAATAAAATTATTGGACATTTTTCCATGTATGATAAAATTATTATTTGCTGTTTGTTTTTATTTTATTTACAAACTCAACAGATTACAAAATCCGATTACAGAGTAGAAAGGAACTTAAAATCTATACAAGTTATGTTTTAACGTATGTTTTAACTTATTCTTATTTACATAAAAATGTTAAAATATTGTCTTAAACTATTAACATATCTACACATAATGTCGATGGACGCATTCATGTAGTTATTTGTTCAATGTGGATCTAAATAGAACGTAAAAGGTTTTTCAGTTCTATGCATTGGCACACATAAATTATGTTTTGAAACTAAAGTAATGTCATATATTTCATTATGAAGTAATTTATGTAAAAACATCACAAAACAAAAATCTCTTTGCTTTTCCAGACTATACAATTTATATTTTTCTCTAAGTTCTATCTTAAAAATAGTAGTATCATAAATTCCGGTTTCTTAAAAAAAAAACAGATATCTTATTATTAATTTGAACTTTTTTAATAGTATATATATTATTTTTATATAAACGACTAAATTAAAAACTACAATTTCTAACTATAAACCCGTATATTCTATAAGCTTTATTTAAAATATTTTGAATATGGTTTCTAAATATTAACTGTAAATCGAACATAACCCCCAGATCCCGCATTTCATCAACACGTGTTATCCATTTTATATTCAAAATAAACTTGAGTTTCCTTACGTGTAAAAGTAGCAGTGCAACATTTGCTGACATTGAAATATAGTTTATTTTCTTTAGATCATAGAGGAATCCGGTTTGGAGCTTGCTGGAACAATTTCAATCGTTGGCAAACATCAAAATATTTTTATTTTTTACGGTACTCATTAAGCTATTAATAAATAAAATAAATAGTAAAGGCTCAAGATTGGAACCTTGCGGGACGTCTGAGGTAGCCAGGTACGGCTTCGAAGAGTAACCCTTTACTACAACTCTCTGGCAACGATTACTCAGAAATGATTTTACGAAATCAACAAGACATGTTGATGTAGAACTGTGTGTAATACTTAATCGGAAGCATTAGCAAAGTGCATATATACCACATCGACCTACAATATGCTATCTAGTTGTTCTGATATATATTGAGTTATAACACACAAATTAGTAACTGTAGATCCTTTACGCACAAAGCCATGTTGAAAAAAACCTAATTTATTAAATATTAAAAATCGAATGTCTGACTTCACTGTATTACCAAACGTATCAATCAGGTCTGAATTTTCTTCAACAAATTTATTAATGAATTATTCGGTGTAAATCCTTTAAGTACACAAGTGATCATTACCATTGGATCAGTATTCTGAGAGTCCTTAACGTCCAAATTAGTGTTTGCTAGATTTTCTTTTAACTTTAATTTTTGTGCTTCATTTTGACATTCAATTATGGTACTGCCCCTTGGTAGATGTCTAATATTTTCAAATTCACTCTCCATTTTTCCTTTCACAATTTCTTAGCATTTTGAGAGACAATCCGGAATCATTCCGATCTTTCATTTTTACTACATGTCCCATTCGTTGAGGGAGAGTAGTCCACTCTGGTGTTTTATTTCTTATCTCGAGATTAGCACCAGCTTTTACTTTAACACTATTGAAGGTTGTGTTATTCGGTGTGTGATCATTGTTACTATCTAACCGAATATCTTCATGTGTCTGATTGGTAGCAGATAAAATACCCTGATAAACTTTTAGACGTATGTTTTCCATTTCGACCTGACCAATTTTAAATGTTAATACTGTCACGTATGTGTGGACAGCAAGCAGTGCAGACTGGACAGATTTTTGCGCTTCCTTGTCAAAGCCTGCTTGAGTTTTATAATCTTTCGAGCTCTGTTTCTGAATTATTTAAAGCGCTTGCATTATTCTATTCAGTTTAACTTCCGAAGATTTATTAAACAAGTAATTAGATTCACTTTTAGAAAACCCAGGCTCATAATTTTGTTTGATGTTGTTTTTCTACCATAACTTTCAATATTTTTATTATCTTTTCTATTTTTTTCAGATTTTTCATCACCATCACTATCATCATTCATTTGGATAACTATTTATCAACTTTTTACAAATAGTGTTTGTAAATAATACGCTTATGTTACAATTGCTATATTTCTAATTATCTCTAAAACACTTTACACTAAATAAGAAAATATGATGGCTGAGTTTTTTAAGTTTTGATTGATGAGGGGTATTAAGAATATAATTACGGCGATGTCACGTATCTCACTTCCTGTTATAAATATCTTAACGGTAAAATAAAATAAATTGAATTTTACCAAAGCTATCACGTATCCGTTTAAAACGTCGCGTCGTAAGGAGATATAAAAATGGATTTTTTTATGATGCTTTAATATTATGATTGGTACGACGAATAATATATTTATGTTATTGATAAGATATTTAAATAATGTTTAAAAAAGGTATACATCGATATAACGTTAATTTATTTTTCTTTGAACTTTTAAAATGATTATGTTATTTTTTTACTTTTATGAGGTGATATCAATACCCAATACACCCTTTAGTACAGTACTAATGTCTACATTAGTTAAGAAAATGTCTCTGACCTAATATTATTTGGCAAGTTTACATTTTAGGCAACTTATAAATTATTTAATATACCTGAAACAAACTTCATTATCTGGCACCTAAGTTTCTTAGGGAATATAGCTGATAAAAGCATAATGAAAAGCCTGTGTTAATAATAGACAATTTAAATACTTACTCCTAAAATTAAAGAAAAGCAAATCAAAGCAGCTTGATAAAAAAATTACCACAAAGAACTTAGGTTAAAGTTTAAGTAAGGAGCTATTTACAAAGATCCAAACCTAACATTTTGTGACACACAGAACCAAACCGACTAAATAAACTTTCTGAATAAGGATACCGCAGCATTGACTTACAATAAACGAGGCTAGTTTAAAGTTACCCATATTTAACAGGACGATTATTTTATTTTCCACGAAAAATAATATTATTAAAGGAGGCTCCTAAAAAAGGTTACACATAAAACTATGTTTATCCGAAAAATATTTATAAATAAAACCTAATTCGCAAATAACACCGGTCCACAAAAAAGTGGTGTGTGCTAGGTGTCTGACTAGAATTTTCTGGCCTATTTTTTTCGCTGAACACCAATCTGAAGTCAAAGTTAGGTGCCAAACAGCATAAAATTGAGAAAATCCCAAAAAAACGATACGGTACATTTACCGGCAGAAACCTGCTACCACGGAATGTTTGGACTACGACTGTTGTTTATTAATGTGATTTTTGGGTGCTTTTAATAATAAATCATCCATTATTTTTATTAAAATACCAAATCACCTTAAATTTGCAGGAAAAATCTAAAAATAAAAAAATTATAATTTTCAAGTTTTTTTCCAGAGGTACCTTGAAAAATCCTGAAAATTCGGTTTTTTAACTATAACTTGAAAAATATTGCATTTAGACAAAAATGTTGTATAACTTAAATTAAAGGTCTTTAAAAATACATTGTTTACGTTTTATCAAGTTTCGTGTATCTTTTATAGTTTCTAGGATATTAACGTGTTAAATTAAAAAAAACGGTAATATCTGAAATTACGACTTTTTTTGATTATTTGCTGTTTGAACCCCTAATTTTGACTTTAGATTCGTGTTCAGCAAAAAAATACTTCAGAAAATCCTAGTTCGACATCCAGTACACACCACTTTTTCTTTTTGGGCCTGTCAATAAAATGATCTTTTATAATTAATTAGAAAAACAAATATTTATATGAAAGATAATTGTTTCCCTGTTACGACACTCTTAATGTATGTCCTTTGTATTAACATCCAGCCTAAGATTAAATATTTCCCTTAATTAATGCTTAAATAAATATATTTGCTTTATTAAAATATTAAGTATTTTTTTCATTAATTTGTTCATATTTTTTATTACAGAAGTAAAGTAGCAGCAGCTCTTCTCAACAAACACCTGCAAATCAACGGCATATCAGCAGGGATAACCTCACTCAGACAATCTTTGGATGGAAGCCTGGAAACAGAGAAGAGTAATGCGACTGCTGCCTCAGATCCAGGAACCAGCAGTAAAATGAGGAGAGAAAGAAAAGCAGCTCGAACGCTGGGGATTATCGTTTCAGCATTTTTGGCATGTTGGTTGCCATTTTTTCTTTGGTAAGTAAATATTGTTTTCATTAATATTTCCATTTACTAGAGTCTGTTATTGTGGAAAATAAATTATGAGCTTATCCCGTAGAAATATTCCATTACATTAGAAAATAAAATAACCAAAAATTTAGGTCAAAATATTACATGCAATATTATATTAATATTCTTGCTTTGTTATTAAGAGGTGTTAGAAGGTAAGACCCAGGCCCGTGGTGGCCCAGGGGACAGGGGGACAAATCCCCCTGCGCCTTCGTCTTCGGCGCCATCACGCTAGTAAAAAAAATGATAATTTTTGTGGTTGTTTATCTCTTATAATAACAGACTTTTTTACCCAATTCTCAATAAAGAGTTTTTAAGCTGACTTTAATAACGAGAAAAACGTTGTTCTTATAAGAAATTTTGTAATGAAGTTTTTAAGTTAGTTTTAGTTTTCAGCCTATTTAATTTGATACTAGTGCTGTATTTAGGGTTAATTGAAAGTGATATTTATTTAGCTCAACACTGAAGCTTATATATGGTAGGTTACATATTATGATAATTCATAATATGTAACGTATTAAATAAGACTGCTCAATAGCTGTATTTTTATCGACGTGGTTGTATCTTAGGTTAGTTACAAGTATTTTTATGGAAGCTCATTGCACCGGCACACTACAAAAAATAAAGTGGTCTGTGCATTTGAATAGACCTATCCATTTATATGTATTTTGATGCGCTGATCTAAATCCGAGGTCCGTTTGGCCCATACACCCTTAAAATGTTGAGTAAATTGCAAAAAATGGCTCAACATTGAGAAAAATTGCAGTTATGAAAATGAAGACATTTTTTTAAAGCAAGATTAAGTAAGTATGTTTCTTATGTATTTCGATAAGCTACATCTAAATGCGAAGTCCGTCTGGCTGTACATACTCCAAATTTTCATACATGATCAATGTCAATAAACAAAATCATAACTGTAATTTTTCGCAATTTTTTGCAGCTTTTCGCAATCTACTCAAAATTTAGGTAATATGGGTACACTAATAAAATAAGAATTGTCTTTGATTTAATTAAGTTCATCAGGGTATTATCTTATACTAGTTATAGTTACTTTTTATAGTAGTTTAATATATATATATATATATATATATATATATATATATATATATATATATATATATATATATATATATATATATATATATATATATATATATATATATATATATATATATATATATATTATATATATATATATATATATATATATATATATATATATATATATATATATATATAAATTGACAACCCTAGAACACCATTAACTTCTTCCAGCTATTAACACTTCCAACTAAATAAAGCAAAGCATTTATTTAAAAAAGAAAACTACCGTTTTTAGAATTTCTTTCTCAGCGCCATACAAAAAGTCATTTATAAAAAGCCTAGGCTTAAGTTTTCTGTTTTCCCGTGCAATAAATGAGCCCGAATCGATTTCACATGTGAACACGTCTAGTTTTACGACGCGTTCTTTATTGAGAATCGAGCACTGCGACGACGATTTGTCTCGGACAGCTCAATATGAAAAATGACACGGATCTTGAACAGCTTACTTCTTGCATTTTATTTTGGTTTTAGTAATAAAGCGACAAAATAAATATGTCAGAATAGATAAATGATGTGGGAAATCAAATAAAGAAGTCAGCCGTCTTCTTTGGTCTATATTTTTCGTAATATAGACTGGACTCAAACTAAAAAAAATTGTTATTAAGTAAACATTTTTTCTTAACCTTTCATACATTAAAAACTCCTTTTAAGGATTTACTTAAGCATTTTTATAAAATTAATCAATTTATTCTATAACTATTAGGTATTTCTACTATTTAGAGTAAGATCGCCATCACGCAAATTTTTGTAAGGACTGGACAATCCTTAGATAGAGTTTTTTTTAATATTTTAAATATTTTGACCAGAAAATGAATAGGATTATGACTAGTAGTTTTTCTGTAATATAACAACCTTTTGCCATTTATACCTATATTACAAAGGATGATGGCCATATTGGCAGAACATTGCCAAAGAAATAAATATTTATTGATTTTAGTTTCAACATATTACCAAAAAAGTTTTTACCCTGAATGTTCATATAATCATTTAGCAACATATTTAACTTCCATTTTAATTTTAGTCTACAATTTTAATAATTTCCATAAATTGAAGGTCTATTATGGTATATAAAATCATATATCATATGATTTTGAAAATTAACTTTCTTTCCACGAATCAAAAAACCAGGAAAAATCACCTTTCATAAAAATAATGGTAACAGGGAAATAAAAACTTACTCACTTGCAGAACATGTACCAGTTGTTGCAGAAACACATCTTTCAACGTGAATGCTAGTTTTGTATAGTCACGAGCACGCTGACATTCCTTTTAAATTTTTATAAAATAATAAAAATCTAAATTTAAACAGTAAAGCTCCTTTATAATCGTGGCAACACCGCTGAAGTGTAAATAAAATTTCTTTACCAGTCTAAAAATAACTAAACAAACAGACCAAGTTGATTTCGAGCGCCACAGCCGCGCTGCATAACCCGGGGGACGAAGGGTCGACGCATCCAATAAGACCTGGGCCCTAAAAAGGGGGCAAACAGTTTCGAAGAGGGAAAAGAAATCGAGGAAGCTCGACCAGCATGCATCGTGCGTCAGAGGATTTAATGTAGTAAGACATTGGGCTCTGTCAGTGAACCATGGTCTGAAAGTAGTACAGTCAGTCATCTGAGCTGTTAAAATAGGACCCGTGGCTGGAAGGTTTCGCTCTATTCTTTACAACAACGTAGAAATTCTCCAGAATTTGAGGTAATCGCCGAAATGTTCTATTAAGTAGTTTATAGAAAAATAGTAATTCTTTCCTATGGTTTTTACAAAAGTGTACATTTCTCTTAGCCAGTAGAGCTACCCAAATGTCTTTCAGTGTCACTTTAAGATTGACACATTCTACGCAAAGTTTAAAGCCAAAGTGTAATTCAAGTGATTGTATAGAACTGAAGTAGGATAGGCTTTTGCTGGAGTAGTGTTAATGGTAGTGATTAAATGAATGGTATTGTAGGAGATAAGCTGCATAAAAAGGTAATATCTAAATTTGTTAATAAGGTAGTTCGACAATAATTTTACCGAGCGTCACAATAGTCAGGAGTGATACGGGGTATCCTAAAAAACAGTAAAATATTTCTAAATTTAACTTTAAACTTTCTAACTTTATAGTGGTAAAAAAAAATTTTTAAAATTTTGGTCGTAACGGGGTAGATTTGGGCAAAAACTTGGAAGGGTTTTGGGTTTTGGGAAATTTTTAAATTTTTTTTTTTAAAATTAAATAAATTTTCTTTAATTTTTAGTAAATTTATAATTTTTTAAATTTTTATTTTAAAGTTTTAAATTTTGTAAAATCAATTTAGTAGGTAATAATTTTTAAAAAATTTAATTTTTTAAAAATTAATTAGGTTTTGATTAAAAAGGGGTTTTTAAAACCCTTTTTTTTTTTTAAAAAAAAAGGTAAAAAAATTTACAAAATTTTTTTTTTAAAGGGTTTTTTTTTCTTTTTTTTAAAAAATGTATAGTTATAAACATTGAATTGTTGTGATACCCCTTAGCATATACACCATATTTTGTGGTGTAGTTATGTATATATTATATTTTAAATAAAAACTTGTGAATATGTATTCTATTCTTAGTATCCATTTGGCAATAGTTATTCTATAGGGCGTTCAAACCTTAATTTCCACCTATTGGTTTTCAGTTTATATTTAGTCGATAGCAGAATTTGTCGGCAACTACTTATGGTAAAGACGTGCCGATTAATGTTTTCTTACTAAGACCTATCTTTACTGACTTGTACAAAGGCACTTAAAACCGTTGGTTTTGACCACAGTGTTAAGTGTAAGATACTAAAATTTAATTTGTGTTTTTTACCTTAAAAATGAGTGATCAATTGTAATCCTTTAAAATATGTTAGGGCTGGTACCTTAAGAATACCTAAAATAATTACCACATTAGTCAAACAACTGCAAAAAATAACGCTCCCTGTATTTTTCTTCCATCAAAAAAATTGCAGTAATTTTTAAAAAGCAACGCGTATGCAAATAGAAAAATTTTAAGTTTTAAACTATAAATACACCTTTAGCCGTATTTATGACCCAAACATTCGGCTAAACACCTTTGTTTTAATTTACCGTAAATTAACTTTTTTTTTTTGGGAATTTAAAAAAGTTGTTTCCCCAGTAATTAATTTAAAAATTTTTAAAATTTTTAAAAATTAAAATTTTTATCTTAAATTTATTTATAATAAATTAATAATTAAATATATAATTATATAATTATTTTAATTAATTAAAAATAAATTATATTATTATTATCCACATTTACTGACTTTTATACAGAAATATAAACAAATATATAATTTATGATACTAAAAATAGTGTTTGACAAGCAAACAAACAAATCGCTAATAAAAACAACAAGTTTAAGCTTCAATAAAAGTTATGATAAAGATTGTTGAGTTTGTAGTCCAAAATATTATTTTATCGACACTTTAGTTTCTATTTTATAAGTTTTTAATTAACTTGCAATTTTCGTTTGTACATTTTTGCGGTTTAAAAATGCAATTAAACAGCTATTTACGGTTACTTTTTTTTGCCTTATAATATGGGGTTTAAATAAAAATTTGGGGGGAAAAAAAAACCAAAAAAAAAAACGTTCTTTCAATATGGAATCAAAAATGGTAAACTATATTTTTTTATGCACCTCTATAATATGGATATCAAATAAAACGTGATAACCACAAAATAAAAAATAAATTATTGGTTAAAAATAATGTTTAAAAACAATTTTTTATTTGCATGTTTTTTTTTTTTTAAAAAAAAACCTTAAATTAAATCAAACCCATCAATTTATTACATTACACAATTTAACTTATAACATAATATAACGTTTTCTAAAATTCCCCATTTAAGATCAAGTAATTTAATGTATTCTTATTTATCCACACAGGTAAATTTCGCGACAGTCTTTTAAATTATATAAATTATGTAATATAACAAATTGATGGATTTAATTTAATTTAAATTTATTAATATTTTATATATATATAAATATATATATATATATATATATATATATAATATATATATATATATATATATATATATATATACCGGGTGTTGATCGTCGGGGCGGGACATAGGGAATCCCATGTAAATTTTGAAGTGGCCCAATATTGGCTCCCCTAATTATTTTTTAAAAAATATTATTAAAATTTTAAAACACGAAAAGTTGTACTCAGTGTACAAATTTCAGCTCTTCTCAGTCCAACAGCTAAGAGATAAATGCTAAAATAAGTTACCTCTATCTTCTTACGCGCCCTGTATTATTAGAAGTTTATAATAAAATACCAGAAAAATTATTTAACCTCTCACTCTCAAGTTTCAGATCAATGTCACATCATTTTTTAATGAACTACTCAAATCAAGAAAAAAACACTATAATAAAATGGTTTTATCGGGGAAATAGTTATCGAAGAGTAGCGGACATGTTTGCAGCCTATTTTCCCAATAGGCCAATACAAAAAAAAATCGACAATAGAACGGACGATAAAAAATTTGAAACTACAGGCGCAGTAATCAATAATTGCAAATGTAAAAAAAAATTGACGTGAAAATCAGAGACAAATTGTACAAAACGGGGATTTAGACGATACTTTGTGTAGAGGAGGCCGAAGGAAACATTAGCAGGGAGACAACTGGAGGACATTACTGTACAAGACCACACCACAATATCTCGAATTTTAAAAGATGTATACCACGCTTACAAGTACGAAAGACACCAAGAATTAGAGACGGAGACGAAATACGACGACAGGAATTTTGCTTGGGATGATGGAGAGGAAAAAAAACACTGATAGAGGTTTTTACAAAATATTTGCTTTACTGACGAATGCACTTTTACTTTTGAACAACAAACCGAACTTCAAAATTGCCGGTACTGGAGAAGAAAACCAAAATCGATTTGTTGAGACAAGGACTCAATATCCACAAAAAATTAATGTTTTGGCGGGAATTTTCGGCCACCATATCCTTGGCCATTTTCCTTGACCGAAATTGAATGCGGAGACTTTTTAGAAGAACAAATTTTGCCTGCTTTGACAACCTTGCTCGTAAATATCAAAAAGATTTGGTACCCAAATGGATGGCTGCCCAGCAAAAGTACCAGAACTGTGCGCGAATACTTGAACAACGCATTTAATAACGACATCATAGGCCCGAACCACGCAATATCTTGGCCAGCCAGGTCTCTGGATCTTTCCCAAAACCCCGATTTTTTCTATGGGGACATTTAAAAACTAAGCTTTATACCAATAAAAAATATGAAAATTTAGACCAGCTAAGGAATGCTATTTCCGCTGAATGTGCCAGAATATCGATGTACCAACTAGCCAACATAAGAAATGAGTTTTATAATCGTTTGGGTTATTGTCTGGCAGTTAATGGAGGAATATTAGAGCATTTGATTAAATCCTGATATTTTCGTCATAAATTGATTTCTAAATGTAGACAAATTTGTTTTATTGTCTTGCGTAACTGTGAGTGCATGTGTTGGAATTAGCTGTAAACTAAAACGAAATGCGAGGATTCTTTTTGAAATTCCCGTATAAAATTGTTCAGTTTTGGCAATGACATTATAAATTAATGATCTAAATTGTCACTGATAAATCGATATGGTGTTTTTATTATTGATCTCTAGAGTACAGGGTGCATAATAAGATACTACGTTGCAGAAGTATTTAAAAGCCACTGGTTGGTTGAAAAATGCCAAATTTTCATTTTGGGTGGAACTTATTGTGCTCTTCAATAAATCCTAATAGCATTTTTTCCAAAAAAATTAAGGGAGCCGATATTTGACTACTTAAAATTTACATGGGATTACCTATGTTTATAAATAAATATATATATATATATATATATATATATATATATATATATATATATATATATATATATATATATATATATATATATATATATATATATATATATATATATATATATATATATATATATATATATATATATATATATATATATATATATATTTTTTTAAAAAAAATGATAAATCTTCAAATCAAGTCAAAAGCATCTGGACGTCCATGTCTAAATTTAATTTTAAGTGTATAGACTGCTGACAGTAAAGGATATTATAAATGCCACTTTATTTCCCCCAGTCACCATCATTTTATGTTATATGCCACAAGCATGCGAATGATACTATTTCAGCTTCAACACAGCAGCACAACAAAAGTCGAAATTGATATAAAACTCCGGATCCTGCCGCATATAAAAAAAACCTGATATAACAAGAAAGTATAAAACCGCTTTAACGAAATTGTGTATGTAAAAAATGATTTTAAGGCTGTATTAAGAAAAGCTTTTTTAAATTGGTCCAGTAGCGCCACCCTCTCAAAAAAATTACAATACGTGTATTATTACTACATAAAATTTGTAAAATTACAACTTATTTTAGTATGTTTTTTCACAAGTCTTGGAAAATAGCTTGAATGGTATTAAATTTTGTATTGCCACAATGATTTGTAATTTTGTTCATTATTTGGTTTGTAAAAAAATTGTAATTTTACAAAAAAAAAATTATCAGTGTATAAGATGGCTATTTTAGATATTTAGATATAAAAATATAGGTGAAGTGAAAAAAACGCCCTGTCTAGTCGTCGGGGGATAATGGGTATATGAATAAAAAGTGGAAGACCAAATAATTGTATTAGGTTATCAATTTTAAAAAATTGGAATAAGAAAAGAATGCAAGCGATTGTTGGCATTTTAAGTAAGAAATAAAAATTTTTACAGTTAAAACAAGTGACACAACTATTAGGACATTTTTTTTTTTTTTTTTTTTTTTATCTTGGGACAGTCCTCGAAGGCTGAACGTCCTTTTATGTTTAAATTAAAAATTCTATTTAATGCAAACTTTGTGGAGAGGTCTGTAATATTTATTTTTTTAACAAAAATAATTTCATAAACAAAAAATCCTTATAGCCTTAAACATTTGAACGTCTTAAACTAAATTTAATTTTAAATATAAAGACCGACAATGACGAAGAGTCTTAAACACCTTTTTATTCTCCTAGTCTCCATTATTTTATGTAAAATGCCACGAGTAAGTGAATGATACGAATCCAAGCTCAGCACACTAGGATGAACAGAAGTCAAGATGAATAAAAGGTCCGGAAAGCCAGGCTCACTCGATAAATCAAGGTTTTACCGAATGTATGGCTCATCCATTTAACCACACATTGTATGTTTAATGGGTTTTTCTACGCAGTGATAAAGTAAAAATACATTCTTATTCTTATTTAATTTTAGCACTTATTTTTTGTATAACAACTTATTATATTTAATATTTTTTAATATGACGCCTATTCGATGGATTTTTACGGCATCATGAAAACTATACAAGAGATGGCAAAGCTGATAGCACTTTCTTGAGTTTAATTTTCGAAACAACTGCAACTAGATTTGTCTTGAAGATACAGCGCATTTTTTTTAACTTTGACTACCTCTGTATCTCGGTTGTTACAAAAGATAAACAAAAATGATAGATATAACGCAAAGTTGCCCTTGTTTTAAATGGACACTCTGTATATTATTCGCCTATTTCTTAGAAAATAAATTTACCTGTTTATTGATACCACACATTTTACATTTATTTTTAAAGAAATGGATTATTTGTAAAAAATTCAAGGAAAACATCATCAAATTTAAATTTTGCGCCACTTATATAAAATAGGGTATCTGTATTGCAACTCATTACTTCTTAGCTTAATAACTTTTATAAAAATAAAAAGTAATTTTTTTTAATTATTGGCTAAGTGCCCTTTTCTCATTCATACTTAATTTTAATTAATTAAGTACGCATTTTGCTAAGCAGTGGGCAAGTTCGCTTAGAAACAAATTATCGCTGCAATATTTTGTATAATATTTAAGCAGGAAATAAGAAATACAAACTGCTAGGTTTTCGTGTTCTTTTTTTTTATTTAAATTAAAATAAAGTTTGAAAACTCTGATGATCTTAAATGTTATATTGAGAGCGGAAAAAAAGCAAATGCTTTATAGATATATTTTGCTAGATATCCAGAAAGAAGGCAACCACGCCTTAATAGTTTTAAGAGGCTAGATAAAGAACCTAGTTGCCTATGAATCTTTTAAAAATATTATAGGAAATAAATAAATAATTATTTAAAAATAATAATAAATATAAGTTAAATTATAATAACTAATAAATTTTTAAACAAGAACCCCAAAATTTAAATACTATGTTCAGGTTATTAATGTCTTGTATCCATAGAGTTAATTTTTGTACATTTAATTATTTTTTTAAACAAATTTAAAGTGTGTAGTATTAAATTAAAGGTTTTTTTTTAATTTAAAACGAATAAGAGAATAATATACAGGGTGTTCCATTAAAAAAATCAACTTTACGTTGTACCTTAAAAATTATAACTGACAAAAAAAAATTAGCATGCCACTGGATTCTACGAAAAATTTTTCTCAAACTTGCTTTCCACTCTTCTTTTAACCTTACTAACAACCGAGATACAAGAGTGTGCTGAAATTGTCCAAACTTGAAAATACCCTTGTAACTCTGAGGCAAATCAACTGAGCCGCGATCTGTTTTTACCGTTGCAGTTGTTTTAAAAAACTTAAAAATATGCCATTAGATTTGTCGTATTTTATTGAAGTTTTCCCAAAACTGTAGAAATCCATCACTTCGTACAGAGTGGCGCATATCTTATCAACAAGTTTGGATGTTACCTTGTCTCCAGCTAATCTCCTAAAATATCATTCACTATCACCTTTTTTAATCACCACTTTCAGCTAAAGCCTGTCTTGCTTCAGCTCGTTACTTTTAATTAAAACTTAACTTACCTTTAAAACTTATGTACAATATATCAATTTTAAATCGACACAAAGAATTATTGGGAGTAGCTTTACCAGCTAAGAAATGAACACTTTGTACAAAACCTTACAATTTGAATTGGTTACAGGAATAAATGTGCTAGTCAAATTTCTTGCACTAACACGGAGCAAGTGATATTACATCATCATGCAAAACAGTTAATTTTTTATCAAATATTTAAAAAAACATTTAGTGCGCCTTGCCCGGCGCTTTACGCTTTTCCGCGACTGCCTGTCCCTTTCGCGCCGGTAGCGTCGACCTAAGGGCCCGGTGTTCTGATTGGATGCGCTGTGGCGATCGAAATTAACTCGGTTTGTTGGTTTAGTTATTTTAAGATTGGTAAAGGAATTTTATTTACACTGTGTTGCCACGATTATAAGGAAAATTTACTGTTTAAATTTTTATTATTTTATAAAAACTTAGAAAAAATGTTAGCGTACTCATGGCTTTAGCAAAATAGCTTCCAGGTTGCAAAAAGTGTTTCTGCTGTAAGAACATTTATTTACGCCACTATGAATCCTGAGTGACTGGCTGACTCACTGACTTATTAAAATTATGGGGCATTTGCCGGGGGAGTAAAAATTTGAAATTTGGTATGTAAGTAGGTTTTGGGATACAAAAAAAAATGAAAACCACACATTTTTACGCCCTGAAAGAAATAAAAAGAAACGAGATCTCACGAAAATACTTATATAAAATAAGGATCAAGTTTCTAATCAAAAATATTGGCCTCGTACTAAGATCTAAAATTAGGCCAAGTTTTGTCCATTATTTTGTTGTACCCTTTTTTGATTTGGCAAGTTTTTTACTGAACTGTCAGTATAAATGAAAAAATTGTATGTGTAAAAAAATATTTATTAAAACAGACTGATCAGTAAAAAACAACCAAGTCCAAAAAGAGTGGAACTAAATTGTTGACAGAACTTGGTCTAATTTTAGATCTCAGTACTTTAAGAGGCAGGATTTTGGATAGGAACTTGTCCCTTATTTAACATAAATGTTTTTCATAAGATTTATTTTTAGTAAAAGATCTGAATGTTGCTTAAAATTAAATTTACTTTGCAAGTATGACAAAAAAAACAACTTTTTTAAGGAAAAGTAACAATAATACCGCTTTATCACGAAGTTATAATTGGCTAGGTGTGATTTCCAGAATTTTTTATTTTATACACGCAATGCTCGAGTTTTGACCATTTACAGTTACGTGCGTGCCAGCGAAAAGCTCCGTTTTCCTAAATTATAGCTAATGTTCAACTTTAATTCAAACAGATGAAAAATAAAAACATTCTGAAGGGCAGATATTATGTAAAGATTACATAAAGCCTTACCATTATTTGTCCTTGTTGTTGCCTTGATGTTTTTTGTTGACTTTGTTTTTTCCTTCCTTTAAATATATATATATATAATATATTAATATATATATATATAATATATATATATATATATAAAAATATATATATAATATATATATATTATATATATATTATATATATATAATATTATTTAATATTATAATAAGTGAAATGAAACGTTTGAGTTAAAGGATTTTGCTTCTTTACAAATATTTATAATAAAATAAACAACAAACAAGTTTTACAGGGTGTCTACTATTTTATGTATAACTTAAAACCAAAAACTTAATGAGGTTAAATTGGTTGATATACGTTATCACCATAAGTTTTATATAACAAATGTTTTTATTGTTGGCTATGGTTAATGGTTTTTGTTATGTCCTTTATTTTTTTTATTTAAATTAAGTTAATATAATTATATATTGAAAAATTTTGTTTCCTTAAAAACCAATACTAAATAAGTTATACGGAGTTTCTCATGTATAACAAGCAAAATATTTCTTAGGTTAATATCCCTTTTTTTTGTTAATCTATTCGAGCGTTTTTTCCCAACTGTATTTGAAAATGACGTGATTTTTATAAACATCAAGAAAATGTAGGTTTTTAAACCGTTGCATTACCCTCCCAATAAATTTTATATCAACAAGTTCTAGATTTTTTGTTATTGTTTTTTTATCGAATTTTGACCCAATACCACTGACTATATTCTACAAAGTAGATAAAAAAGTTAGTTTTATTTCCTAATATTTTTAACTTTTAACCAACTTTTTTTCTTACATTAACTTTGACATCTGGGCCCTGCAGGCAAGCTCAAGTCTTTTATTTTTGGAACAACATTGTCCAAAAAAAATTAACAAGATGGGATGAAGTTTAAAAAGTTGATCGAGGAATTATCTCTAAATTTTGTCCACGCACTTAATTATCACCCTATGTCATATTCAAAATTTTCAACACAAATGTTAGGTATAATATGAAATTAAACAACACTATTAACAAATAAATGTCTTGTATATTAATTAAACTTTATTAAAAAAATAACAATTTACTGAAGCCATTTTTTATTTCTAGCATATCAACTTGTAAGTATAATTTTTGTAACCCATAGTTACGATATTTTTTTTTAACTCTAAAATGGACATAATGTTAAAATACAAGAGGGGTTTAATTAACTACAAACACATCGTCGGCTTAAAGGTAAAAGTTCTAAGTACAATTGTTTTTAAATGGTAGTTAAACTACTTAATACCTTGGTGTAAATGTGTTATCTTACAAAAACCATCAACCATGATACTATTACTCGAGAAGATAAACCCACGAGCATGAGATAAGCCTATCTCTCTCGCACGCCTGACGTCACTCGATGACAAATTTCCCCAGAAACATCGAGTTTTAATATGGCGTTCCGATTTCGGTTTAGATGTTCGATAGATTTAGTGTATTGTTTATTTATTTTTTGAAGCCAAACCCAGATTTCGTAACTTACCGTGAGGAACTCGACCACATTTTTAACAATTTTAATGGGGAGTCATTAAAGTTGACTAAAAATTATTTAAAATCGCAAATGGATTTAGCCAAATCTGTATTTTAAAATTCTAATGTTAAATAGAGATATTAAAAAAAAACCAAAGTAAGAAAGAGAAAAATGATGAAAATTATAAAATAGATTAATTAAATTTGGTTTTCTTGTGTAAATTTGTTAATTTTCTAAGTACTAATATATTCTTAAAAAAATAAACAGAATTGTTAAAAATTACAGTGTCATTTTCTTAACACCTCTACCCATGAGCAATATAAAAAATATAGACTATCCTTTATAGCAGTCTTTCTCAAAGTGGGCGCTGGGGGTCTAGAGGGGGGCGGTAAGGGACCCAGAAAAAATTGGGGGGCGCTGATGTGATTTTGGGGGGCGATGGGTAATTTGTAACTTCAGCTACTTCATATTTTAAAATTCACTGAAATTAAAATCCTTCTACTACACAACATCCATTTATTAGTTCATATTTTTATCCTATTTTTTTGTATAAATATAAATTAAAAATATATATTAAATGTTTAATATTTTTAATGCGTTTACAACGTTATTTATATCTTAAGATATTTAGTTATAGGCCTCAAACACTGAAAGATATTCGTGCCTTCAAGTGTCGCAGGTAAGGTGCCCACCTCCGAAGACACGTGTTAAAAATATGTATATATTGTTGGGGTCAAGCAGAGCACTTGCCGAACGAGAGATTTTTTATGTACCTAATCTAGTGAAAATAAAGAAAAAATAAAGTTAAAATTAGACGGTTTAATTATAAATTCACGTTTGGCGCGAACAAATATTGCACGATGTATTTGTGCAATCCTGTATTTTAGTCCGTCAACGTTCGTCGGTCCGTGTTTGCGGAGTTCAGGTGCCGAAATACACAGCCGCGGCTCGCGACCGTCCGACGACTGACGTGACTAGAGGTGTGTCGTTCGCGAACGATTCGTTCGAAAAGAACGATTCAAAGCACTGATTCAAATAAATTAATTCCCTGTTTTCAATGGATTTGAATCGTTTTTGAGCCACTTGCTCGATCGCTCTGCGATAAATAACGAACCTATTTTGGATGATTCGTTTCGTTCATAAGGTCACTAAGTCAGAATCGGACTATAACTCGGAAGATTCGGTAATTCAGTATTGTATGACGGCAAATTGGTCGTTTTTGTGCTATTTTTTAAAATAATAATTATACCAAAATTAAATAAATGTTAATAATTCCTTTATTAAAAATAACACAAAATCACATTTTTTGTGGAATTCAAAACCGACCGAGGCCGACCGACATCATAATAAAGTGAATCGGTTGCGAACAAATCTTTTCAAGTAAATGAATCAAATAAATCGATTCAGTAAAAAGATTTGAACTTCTCACCTCTAGACGTGACGTTCCGCCGCATGCACGCATCGCACTCGCTCGCCCTCCCGCCACTCCGCCCGCTACCCCGATACTCTTAATATTGTAAACTTGAATTATTATCAATTGCTCAATGTTGATTACTGTTAATTTTAAATCAAAGATACTCTTAATATTATAAAGTTGCATTAATAGTGCAGGCGAGTCGAGACTAATATGTTATTGAGATTTTTAAGGTGAAAAAAAATGGGGGGCGCTACAAAATAACTGATTTTCAAAGTGGGCGTTAGACGAAATAAGTTTGGGAACCTCTGCTTTATAGGTAGGTATAGCCCATAAAACTCAATAAAAATTTTAAAAATAGTCACAATACGCTGTATATTAATCCTCTACTTTTGTTTTATTTTTTTTTGCAACATAACAAAATATGTACTGATATTTTTCTGCAGAAGTATTAGTCTAAAGTAGGTAACTAAATTTATTTAAATAAAAACCATAAATCATTTTTTGCGCTATAAAGTGTTATTAGTTTATTATTAATTAACAAGCCTTTAGACTTTTCATATTGCATATGTTTAAATTAAAATACTTTAAATAATTATAATCGTTTGTTGTTCGTTTTTTAAACCTTAATCAATGTCAAACGGGCATTTATATTATTTATTCTATACCTTATTTTTAAAGGCTTATTATCATAGCACAGATCCTAAATCCCACATACAATTAAGGAAATATCTTACATACTATTATAATAATCATAGAATATCTCATACACCAATATATAATAATCATAAGTAATGCCAAAATACAATAAACGTTAAAAAAGGCTTTAAAACACTGCTCTCCCAACCGACAAGCAGAATATTTGTCATCGAGTGACGTCATGCGCAACGTCGTACGAAATTGAATCGCCAAGTGGGTTTATCTTCTCGAGTAATAGTATCATGATCATCAACTACCTTTATGACGACATAAGTAATCTAATATTGACGATTTTCCTTTTTTTCTTTATCCCAATTTTCGCATAAAATTATTGTTATTTTAATTTTTACCTTTAAACCGACGACATAATATAACGAAAAACCAAAAAAAAATATTTATTTAACATCAACTAATAAAAAATAGAATCATTTGCGAAGGTTACAACCACATACCTACTTTGTATATAAAAACAAAATATATACAAAGTGTCTAGTTAATCTAGAAATCATAAAAATTGCCAAAATTCAGTGTTTAATAAGTGCAATATAATAAAATACAAAAGTTAAATAAAGATTATTTGAAGTTAAAAAAAATTTTATAGCTTACTTTCTACCCAATAACAACAATAAATAACAGAATATGCAATTTATCTCAGAAATACAGAATGTTATAATAAAAAAAGCATTTTTTGACCATTATATAACTATAAAAATATACAGGGTATCCTATTAAAAATTTTAAAAAATAATAATTAATAAATTAAAATTGCGTTATCTTTTAAAAAAAGCATATCTGCATTCTGCATAACAAGTTGCTGTGAAAATACCTTTATAGAATAAAATATTTATAAACAAACGCTGTAGCCAGTAAGAAAGGTAAGATAAAAAATTGCGGTTTTTACCAGTAAAAGAGGTAGGTAAAATTTGGCCTTTTTCATCCATCATATTCGTGAAAATTTAAAGTTTTAATTTGAGCCCTTTTATTATAGTTATAATAAGTCCAAGAATTTTTATTTACATCTAAAATGAACTAGTAAAAAAATCAAAATGTCAAGTACCCAAAAAAACTTCAAACTTGCTATTTTTATTGATTTTTTTGCCTTTTACACGTTTTTTGATCTTAATTTTAAAAATGATATGATGCGCTTTGTACACAAACATATTTTTTTATCTTTAATATAAAACTTAATAAGCTTATAAACTAACATTTATTTATTTTGGTTCGCTGAGAGCGTCATGAATTTTTTTAAAATAAAAGATCAAGAAGGTGTAAAATGGCAACAATTCAATAAAAATAGCAAGTTAAAAGGTAGATATAGCCAAATCATTTTTAAAATGTAAATTCGGTGCCTTTGAAAAGAAAAAAAAAACATAAAAAGTAGCAAAAAGTTTTAACTTTTATTGTCGGCTTTTATATGGTCAATTTACAGACAGTGCGGGAAGCGGCACATTATAAAAAGCAAAGGCGGTCGCTAGTTGAAATTAAATCTTTTCGGCTACTTTTTATGTTTTTTCTCCTTTCAAAGAGAACCGAATTTTCATTTTTATATATAACTATACTTGCCATTCTCATTTTTTTGCCAATGCATTGTAGATGTAAATAAATATACTTGGATTACTTACTTATTATAAGTATAATAAAAGGGCCCAAATTAAAACATTGAAATTTCATGAATATGATGGGCGAAAAAAGGCCAAATTTTACTCACTTCCTTTGGCTTCAAATTTAAGCCTCGCAAACAGAGGTCAGTCTTTGTGTAAAATATACAGAAACATAAGTTACTTATCAAAAGCGTCGAATCTGGCCCACCCTGTACTTACTTTAAAGTAGAGTCCGACCGAAACTGGTTTTCCGGCCAAAACCGAAACCGAAACCGAATATTCGGCCATGGCTTCAGTTTTGGCCGAAACCAAAAACGAAACTCACGTGGTCAAGTATAAAATTTCTTAAAATACTGAAATTTGGTGCATTTTACCCATTATTCTGCATTAATTAGGACATGAAATGGAAACATAGTATATTAATTTTGTTGTAATAATTTATTTTAATTTTATCTTTTAGGTACTTTTCATATAAAAATAATAATTACTAAAATTACTATAACACTCTTAGTTCTAGGGACTTCCGAAATGAGTTTCGGTTTTGGCAAAAGTTTCGGCCAATTTTGTTGTATTCATTTATTTTAATTTTGTCTTTTAGGTACCTCTCATATAAAAATAATAATTACTAAAATTACTATAACACTCTTAATTCTAGGGACTTCCGAAATGAGTTTCGGTTTCGGCCGAAACCGAAACCGAACTTTTTGTCGGACACTACTTTAAAGTAATAAAACACAAAAATACATTTAAGTTTTAGGAACATCACGTAGAGTTTTTTGATTCCTATTTACTTTCTGTTCTAAATAACGCAGTTTAATTATTATATTTATCAACCTTAAGAAGTTAAAATAAACAAACTGTTTCTCTTTTACTTTATTCGAATAAATTAGCCTTGTAAGTTTTAAGTAAAATGTTGTGTAATATTTATTTCGTTCCTGTTACACCAGTAATTTAAACTTTTATAAAGAGGTATACTGTAGCCAGGATTATCATTTATTTTCTAACATCTTTAACCCAACTTAAGTGCTTATTTTACGATTTCTAAGTGGTATCATTGAGCTTTAGAAGCCGACATGCATTGCGTTTAAAGTAAAGTGTTTTATTATAAAATCTAGACTTTAACTTATTTTTTTATATATAGTAAAAATAATATTGTATGAATTAAAAAAGTTTATAAAATTACCCTAAAAAATGTATTTTTTAATAAAACGGCACTTTTCAGTAAACTTACATTGGTATTTGCTGTAGTAGTAAGAAAAAACATAATTAGTAGGTGGGTAAAGAAATAACACCTCTATATTAAAACACCTCTTAAAGGTTGTCCTCTCCCAAACAATACAACTATGAAATATAAATTTGTTTAAAATGACATAGATCAAAATATTATTTGTCAAAATTGACACCTGTCAAATTTAAATTTGCTAAAAATGGCATTTTTCTCGTGCTCATATGTGTGTGTTTTATATTTAATAAAACACTTTTTCTCCAGCCATCAAAAAATGTTGACATTTTTGTACTATTTTCAGGTGCAAAAGCTGTCAATTCTCATACCGTACAAAAATGTGTTCGTTGCTTAGCAACACGTGCTTATTTTTACTCGCAATTTAAATATATATACTATTATTTTTTACCCATGCCTCATACTATCTAGTATTTATACCCTGTCCTAATAAAATGTGCCAAATTAGTTTTTTTTTAAATTTGATTTTTGGTCATACTCAAATTAAAAAAAAAACATTGACGTACTCTTATGACTATTACACAACCTGTTCAAATTATGGTTTGATTAAACCAATTGATATACTTAATTTTTTTCTTTAGTTATTGTGTTTTTTATGTGAATTCGAGGCGACTTTTACCCTTTGTCAATCGGATAAAAATTATTTTTTATCAAATATAGTAC
>JAHBCN010008030.1:0-40651 GCA_019359885.1 Listronotus oregonensis
AAAAAATGTATTTTAAAATTGTCGAAATAGGTGAATTTATGACGTGTTATATTTTGTACAAGATTTTTTAAATTTTACGAAACATCTTTATAACTAAAACCCAAATTTGAATCACTTAAAGTTTAGTGAATATTTAATTTTAATATTATTTTTTTTGAGTATTAAAAACAAGGACATAATTAAAACCAACTTGTTGATAATTTATTTAATTTTTTAAAGCCTTAATAAAATTTCTGAATTATAACGTCACAATAATAAATTCTTGCCATAATAAGTTTTTATTATTATTTTTTTTAATTTAAAAATAAAATTTTGTTTTATTAATAGAATTATGTTCAATTATATTCTTTAGGGTTAAATACCCACACGTATTCAAACTGTTCCATTAGCCAGAGCAATTGCTAACTACTCCAATTAAGTTAGTAATTGATTAATGGGTTTATTGATTGATATCCAGACTGCAGACAATGTAACTAAATAAACAGGCCGGCAATTAGGGATGGTACATCAAGCGCATGTCACTAATATTTACTATTGAGGTAAAAGCAGGCATCGAAATTTAAAAATAAGAAGAATGAATCATAATGCTCTGTATTAGAGTTAAAGATCTATTAAATTAAACTGCATTTTTATTATTTTTAAATTGACACTATTGCCAAAAAGGTGTGATTATAGTTCGCTATAGTTAGTTCGTGCATATTTTGCATTCATTTTTTATTTTAGATTGTAGCTAATTCTGATTTGCATTAAAAGCCTATGGGTTCCAATCGACCTTAAAAAACTCTTAGCATTTGGTACGAAAATTGGTGGTAAAATTTTTGTTTCTTTGTTACATATTTTAGTACTTTTATGAGGGATTCATTTAAGAAAAGTAAATCACAATATTTCCGTAATGGGAAAAAGGTTTCACAATTCCATGCTCAATGATATGCCGTTAAAAATAAAATAGTTAACTCTAAGACAAATTTTTTAATAGGTCACTACTGATGACCGTTAAATAGCTTTACAGTGGAAAAAGGTAATAATTACCAGTAATGACAGAACAAACTTTAAAATAGCCAATAAATGAGTAAATAAACATGTTGTACCTCCTTTTTCTCCTGTTTACCTCCTATTTAAATTAAAAGGAGTGCAATTTATCAAAAACTTGATTTCACATCAAGAATACGGGTGTAGGGTGATTCAAAAAACACTGTACATCGCTTAATAACAATGCCAAAAAGAACTGAAAGTCTTGTTAGAATGCAACAGGGTAACTCTCCTTTGGGTACCAGGACATTCGGGAATAGAAGGCAACGAGGAAGTAGATGAGCTGGCAAGACAGGGATCATTCAAACCATACTTTGGCCCATAGCCTACTTTTGAAGTGACCAAAACCACAGCACGAGGGCAAACGAGGAAATGGATCCAAAACAATTACGAGAAATACTTAGAGAGCCTCAGTAGAATAAGTCATGGAAAAAGCTTCATAAGGGGCTCATCCAAAAGAACGAAGGAACAACTACTCAGACCAAGTAGAAAAATATTTTGCATAACAGTAGGGCTAACCTGCGAGGACATCCAAGTTGCAAAATGTGGGACGAGGGGGAAAAGACAGCCTACCATATCCCGTGCGAATGTGAAGCGTTAAGTCACAAAAGACAGGCATTATTTGGGCAACCAAAAATAAGCCCACATGAATATATTAACCAACCAGTCTCGGGGTTATACAGACTCGTAGAAGGAACAGGACTAATAGAAGTATTGGTATAAAAGATAATGAGAGATTAGGCACAAAAAGCCCAAGGGGCTGCGCTGCCTCCGGTAGTAAATCTAGACGGCTCCCAGAGAAAAAGAAAAAGAAGACATCGCTAAATAGGAGATTTCTGGGCTTAAAATAAGACAAAAATGTCATATAATAAATATAAACATGATTTCAATTTACATAAACCACACAGTTAGAACATTGACCGAAATACACCTTTTTTGATAAATTTCTGTTACTATTATTGGCCAGTGGTGTAGTTTCGGGCAGTTGTATTTATTTTTTTACCATTATTTTACAATACATTTTTTAATAATAACATTATTGATAATTTGGTACAGAAAACCTATTTTTTGCTTAGTTTTACATAAAAAAGGTACTTATAGTTAACTCGATAAACCCAACGGCTTTCGAAATATTCTAATTTTAATGTTGCGTGGTAAAAAAAAGGTGTAATATTTACAATTAATAAAAATTTTAATTTTTACGAAAAATCAATAAAACGAAAATTAAATCCACGCATTCGAGAAATTAATAAATCCTTAAAATATTTTTTGTAAAAGTAACTATGTCATTAATTTTAAATGTTATTCGTTTCGTATGATGCAAGCTTAAAATAAGGATATCTCAAAAGCCGTTAAGTGTATTAAGCTATATTAAAATTTTGAAAATTGGATTTTTAACAGACTTCAGTACCAAAATTTAAAATTTCATGTATTTATTGTCAACTTTTTGTTAAAAAATAGCAATATTTCAAATTCTGGGTTGATGAGATGAGAGACCATTCCGTGCGTCTATATATGCTTAGTCGAACCTATAAATTTGGAGTGAATTGGCCAAGCCGTTCTCGAGATATGATGAAGAAAAATTTAAAAAACATAGTTTTGAGGACAACGCGTTATAAGTTTCAAGTACAGTTACAACTATAAAAATCCTAACTTACTATTAATCTGCGATACCAAGACTAAAATAAATTGTACAACGTAAATAACAACACCAATTTTTTCCTGTACTTGTTTAAACGTGTCTGTACTGGTATAAGCATACAATTGTATAGGTCTCAGGTAACAAGTCGACAGAACACAATAGGATCAGCCTCTCAGCGCTTCGAACACCTGCCTTTTCTAACTGCTGTATCTTTATAATGGCTACGAATTTTGAAAAACCACTTTACCACCATATTTTAGACATATAAAAAAAGCAATGTATGCAATAAAATTGATTTTTTGAACCTATTAAACAAGAAAACCCCCTTAAGAACAAAAAATTGTTAAATTTTATTTTTACGAATCCTTTTTTGTAATAATACAAACATAATAAATTATATTTAAGCTTTAAATTGCTTAGATTTTCTACTGGACTTGCACCTGATCCTGAAAGCAAGCAAAGACCTTTAAGCAGTTTAGTTTAGCCTCAACCCTCTTTAAACAGGCATACGAGCATAAACTAATAAGAAAAGGGGTTTTCCCTTTTTGTATTAAATTAATGGTCCGACTTTGGATGAACAGTAAAATATTTATTAACAGCAGAAATATTAAGGTTTAATGCCCCGCTTTAGCTAGTGCTTAGTAAAAAAAATCAAACCTTAATTTTTAAAAAAAATAATAATTACTTTCAAATACGCATGATATAAAATATGAAAACAAACGCTTAATAAAACTGTACTAAATTACATCTTACTCGACTTTGCGCTGGGAGTATTATTGACTCTAATATCGGCTTTGTTAAGTTAGCCCCCTAAGCCGAGAACGAACTCAGGATGATACAAAACCCTTTTTATAACTATTATACAAAGAAGCAAAGATCATTGGGAAATCAATGTCCAAAAAACAGAATAATAAAACTAAGATGCGAATTAAAGACAACCTTCAACCTTCAACCTTCGTCACCGGTTCATTTCTATCACAAAAATATGTATACAAAAGATCTTGAATTGATTCCTAAAAATTATGGTCAAGGCTATGATTAAAAAAAAAAAATGAAGCATTTTGGATACTCCCAAATGTCAATTTTCTTAATGATTCCACATTGTTGGAGAATTTCCTTTCCCCATCCATCCAAATAAAGAAAAACTTTGTGGACTGTATATTATGGTTTAATTTAATAATGATTAATTTTTTACACTATTTACAATTTTTTACAAGTGTTTTAATTGCAAAAAAATGTCCAGGTATTTTTATTAGTACAGTTGTTTCAATGTTCATGACCCCTTTTTGGGATAACCCTTTTTTTACTTGTTAGAAAATAATGGTTTTTATCCTTTAATTGATGAGACACTGAACAAGTATTCAAAAAGGGAATTACTAAGTTTGAATTATTTTTAATAAACTTGAGTGTAGAAATTTTAGCTGAATAAAGAAGTTTATTTCCCCAGAGAAAGTGAAAAAATTGCGAAAAAAATGAATATTTGAAAGCGGCTTTGCGGGGAGAGATGCGTAATCGATGAAAGGTACAGAGAGCCCTTTTTTACTTGAGATGCTTACTGTAGGGTGTACCGAGCGACTCTTTTTTTGGGGTACGGAATGTGTCATCCTCTCCATGCGAGAGAGAGCATGCACTTGCCGTTTATGCTTTTGTCGCGCGAGAACCGCCCCCAATTTTTTTCAGCGCATCAGTTTTTGTTTTGAGAAGGATTATTTTGGTTGGAGATGGGAAGAATAAAAGAATTAAAAAAATGTTGGGTTATTAAGACGCGTTCAAAACGTTAAAGTTTTAAAAATCTAAAAATAGAAAAGTTTTTGTGTTTTGTTTAATTTCTTGAAAGAATTAAAAGTTTTCCCCAACATTTTCCCCGTTGAAGTTGCCAAGCTTCAAGTGAAAAAAATTAATGAATTTTTAGACGAAAAATTGAGAAAAGAAATTATTAACAGAAAACAGGTATAATAGGAACCAGGTCCCATTTTAAAAAACCATTAACATGAATTTGGTAAGGGCAAACCCTTGTAATATTACGTAAGAAAATTCCATGTTTTGTTTTTTTAAATTTTAAAAGCTCTAACTCGTTTATCATTTTCTTGGGTGAAATTTTAAAACTCTGGCCAAGGGCCATTCTAATGGTCGAGTGTTTTTTTTTTAAGTAAAACAACGTCATTGACCTTTAGATTTTCATATGGTTTTATCCATTTGGGTCGATTTTAGGTAAATTGAGGTAATCTTTTGACCATCTTTTTAGAAGTTCTGGTGAATTTGAAACCCTTTTTCCAGCGCGTTAGACGATTTTCTGAAAGATCAGTGATGTCCTTTTCTGGAAAAGTTGTTAGACTGTCACCAATGAGAAAATGACCCCGGTGTTAAACATGTTAGGTCTGACGAGTCCAAGAGATTGGTTGAAGAGGCCGTGAGTTTAAAAAGGCTTCAATTTTGTGCCAGTACTGTGGTCATTTCTTCAAAGTCAAATTAGAATTACCAATTACCCTACACAAATGATCTGTACTTTTTATGGTGCTTCAGATCCCTCCCCCAAAGTGGACTCATAGGGGAATAAACTGCCATTTATCTCCTTAGAATTTAAAATTTTCAAGATTAAAGTTTTCTTTGACTTGAAAAAAAATTCAAATAATTTTTAAGATGTTTTTAGAACCAGAAAATTTGGGAGCATTATCTGTAAATGATCGAAGGACTTCCTCGACAGTATGAATCTTTTTAAAAGTTAAAGAAAAGCATCTTTGGGTAAATTTGAAACCAGTTCGATATGGATGGCCTTTGTTGCCGCGGGCAAATACAACAATATAACATTTTACTATTTTGGGATTAAAGTAAGTTAGAGGATTTTATGAGATATGGACCACGAAACCACACCCACTTTAGAAAGGGCGAGATGGTTTAGTTCTTTTTTTAGGCAAATCTGCCATAAGTTTTGACAAGCAGTAGCCTTAAATCGATAACAAGTAAGACAATTTTTTATGATACGTTTTATTTCTTTTAATCCGCCGAGGGCCAATATCTTAGTCAGTTTGACAGAACACATTGAGCACCAGCATGCTCAAGCCGAATATGCTCTTTTTTTAACATAAGATAAAGTAATGTTACTTTGAAGGCAAAAATTGGATGTTTTGATCATAGGAAAGATCTGAATTTGAAAGTCTTCCTCTATTTGAATGTCACTTTCATCAAGAAATGGTTTAAAAGGTGAAGAATAGTTTTGTTAGACACTACCTTTTTATTCTTGATTTCAGAAATTTCCTTGGAAAAATATTGATTTTGTAACTGTTTAATAATGTTGTAGCATTTTTTAGTTCAATAATCGAAAGATTTTCAGTAGACTTTCTTAAATTAGGAGAAATATTATTTTTAAATCTTAGACAGAAGGCACTACTCTTTGGAGTTTAGTAAAGGAGGAATATTTTGAAAATAATAACTCCCAGAAATTTTGAGAAATAGAGTGCAAAACTTTTTTTGTTTTTCTTTCTTGGGAATATTGTCAATGACAACGTTTGTGTCCTCTTTTTAAAAAAGCACAAGTCAGGGTTTTTAAAAAAAAGTAGGCCCATGCCACCAAAGTTCGCAATTTATAATCTCATTTGGTTTAGACCTCGAGATATGCAGTCAGCAGGATTTGTTCAGATTTTATAAAATGCCACTGATATTCTGATGTTAAATTTTGAATTTGAACACGATTAGAAACGAATATAGACCATCTAGATGGGTGAGATTAAACCAGCATAATGTAATCTGAGAATCAGACCTGCTGCATTAAATGTGATTTTAGTGTCAAAAATTGAAATAACTCTTTCTACTAGTTTAGAAAGTAGGACTGCAGCAAAAGCTCTAATCTGGGTAAACTTACCGTTTTAATAGGTGCAACTCTATTTTTTGACACGAGAAGATTTGAAGAGATTGTTATTTTGATAAAAGGCTCGAATATTGTGCAAGCGCCATATGCCTTAAGACTGGCATCCAGCAAATCCGGAAGCTCATATTTAACAATTTTTTGGTCTAAAAAAAGATATCTTGGAATTTGCATTGGGGGAAAGCTGAGAAAGATTTTAAAGAAATTATTCCATTCTGACAATAACTCTGAAGTTAAAGTGTCATCCCATTCAATTTTAGCAAGCCAAACCTTTTCATAAAGTTTTTTTGCAGTTAATTGGACCTATTAAGCCAAGAGGATCAAACATTTGTGCAATAACAAGAACTTGTCGTTTTGTAGTGGATTTTGAGTTTTAATTTCAGGCAATGAAATCGAAAAATAATCAGAAGAAGGGTTCCAGAAAATTCCTAATACCTTACAAATATTTTCACCATTTATGTCGTAATTTGATTGACTATTTTTAGGTTATTTTTAAGAAACTAGAGGCGAATTTGAGGACCATTTTATGAAGAAAAATTAGCTGTATTAAGAAATGTGATTAATTGTTTTAGTACTCGTCAAGGTTTTGAAAGTCACAACCGAGAATGTCATCCATATATGTTTGTGTTAAAATAGCCCGGAAGCAAAAGGAAATTTGTCCTTATTTGATGTTGCGAGCGGGTTTTAGAGCACGAGTTGCCAAATATGGAGCACTAGTTCCATATGTACAGTCAACAATTCTATATTTAGAGGTTCTTTTGGATCATCTCTCCAAAGAATGTTTTTGTAAACGTCTGAGATGGATTAATACGTACTTGTCTATACATTTTTTGAATATCTGAAAGTGTATACTTAAAACTCTGAATCGACCTATCGAAAGAGTTCAGGTTGTACGACAGAACCTTTTAACATTACGTCATTAAGAAATACCTGAAGAAGTTTTCATACTTGCATTAAACACAACACAGTTTTGTGCTTACATAGATTCTCAATAACAGGTGATGAGGCAGAAATATTTATTTTCATCTCTTTCATTTTTTAGGACTAAAGGAACATATTACCATGGTTAAGTAAGATATATTCGTCCATAAAAGACTTATAGTCAGAAAAAGTTTGGGATTTTTGGCAATCTTTTTCGAAGGGTTAAGAAATTCTTTTTGCAACAGAAAACGAATTACCCAATTTAAGATGCTCATTTGGATCTTGAAAGGAAGATTTACTTGAAAGGAACCGTTTTAAGAATTTTTGTGGTTTCTTGAGAATATTTTTTCAGAAAGTGAGTCATCAACAGAAAGAATTTTTGTCTCAGTAAGTGGGATTCTTCAACTAACCAAAATTTTCAATTAGGCTGTCTACTTTAATCTAAGTTTGAACTTGAACTTTGTAGGAAGAAACAATTATTTTGAGAATGTCGATTGCTATTTTCATAAATAACTTGAAGGTATAGGACCGCCAATTATATAACCTAATTGAGTATCCACAAAATGTTAGGTAATTCTTTTTGAAGTCGTATTAAACCGCCAGTGATTAAATTATAATAAATATGCACCAAGCAAAGATCTATATTTGAAGGAATATGAAATTGTGGATCTGCTAACTGTATGTTTTTGAAGTTGATATTTTATTTTTATTTAAACAACTATATTGTTAATTTTTAATTTAAAAATTTTTAGCACAGTACATGAAATATTAAAGTGACAATTTCTTTTTAAATTAGAATGGAAAGTTACATTTTAAAATTTTATTTGAGTTCGTGGAGATTTCGTTGATTCATCTATACACTTCTCTGTTTCAGGTGTACCCGGGTTTTTTTTAAAAAGAGATTCTGTAATTAAAGAGGTGGTGCTCAAGGTCTAAACAGCCTTAACTTGAAAACATTTATTTTCGGCACTATAAGATTTTTACCATAGCTGTGAGCTAAAGAGTTTCCCCCACTAGCCAGCGTAGAATATGTAGTTTCTTGCCTACTTGAAGAATTTGCTGAATTTTGTGAGACCAATTTTGTCTAGAATTTTCCGAATTATTTACATTTTCTTTTGGTACTGTACATTATAAAATTACTTTATTTGAATTTAAATGAAAAGTATTTTGTTGGGAAATTGAATAGTGAAAGAATTTTATTATGATTAGAATTAAAATAAATTTTTCTCTGTGAATTTGGAGATGAGTTAAAATTAGAATTTTTTTAGAGTTTGTCAATTTTATCCGTTTCACATGTAGTAAACTATGGTGTTTCCCACATATAGAACAACTAGATTTTGATTCACAATTTTCTATAGGATGTTTTCCAACAATTGTAACAAAGGCGATACTTTTTATAAAATATTTTTTCCTTGAGACATTTCGGGAAAATTTGTACAAGCATAAATTTTGTGGCCAACATTGTTGCAAAAATTGCATTTAAAACCTTGAATTGAGGCGAATTAGAATTAGAAGACTGAGTTTGTGAAATATGTACTTTGTGAGAAACATTTTGTTTTTTTGAAGAAACACTTAAAACGGGGACTATTGATCTTTTAAGTACGTCACATCTTTTTTCTATGAATTTTAAAAATTCGTCTAATTTAGGGCGTTGAGTAGAATCTATTTCATAGTCAAAGGCTCGTTTTGTGGTAAATCTAATTTTGCGAAAGAATATAAATTAATATTAAATCATGCTCTACAGGCACTAAAAAATTTTAAAGACTCAATATTTTGTTTAATAAGTGTATAAATGTCTAAGATTGGTAGAGTTAGTTTTACTTAAGAAGGAGCATCAGAAGATTTTGAATATGAGCATTAATTATTGTAAGTTCCTTATTATATCTGTCTTTAAAGTGTTTTAGTGCTATGGAAGAATTGGAAAATTCTTCAAGCGACTTTCGATTAGAATTTAACGGCTCCCCTTTTAGATATGATTTTAAATAAACTAATTTTTCGACGTTAGATAAATCATTATTATCCGTAATACATTTGTTAAATAATTGAAAGAAACTATTCCATTGTTACGTCACCAGAAAAAATAGAAATATTTAATTCCGGTAGTTTATTTTGGAACATGGGAGAAATTGAACTACTTTGTTGAACAATGATGGGCCCCTGTATTTTTAAACCCTTTGAAAATGTAGGAGACAATATTTCGATATGTTTATTTATTTTTGCTAACAATTAAAAATACTTGTTCTCAGTGACATCTCTATCATTTTCTTGAGTAGGATCTAAATCCTCAATATTATCTTGAATTTACAGAAATTTTTTAAAAGCTCAGTCAAGTGATTTTCACGAAATTTAAAAATAAGTGACTTTTTTTCCAAATCCTTATTTTTGAAAACCACGAATCTACTCGGGTCATAGAGGCCTTGCATTTTTGTCCCTGACTTAACTAGAGCTTCCAACAATGTAAATAAACTAAATTGAATAAATAAAGTTAGAATATTTTAACTTATTTGTCCTTCAAAGAAAACATGCAAAATTTTGATTATTAGGGGTAGTACTACTTGTTTTAAATACTAACAAAAGTACTGAAAAATATCTAAAATCTAAGCTCAATTTTAGATAATTTTAAAAAAAATTAGAAGTTTAAGAAATTTTAACAATTAAGTCAAAAGAAAAGAATTGTGTTATATTTTTATTTTTTTTTATTTTCTACAAATATGTTTTATTGAAATGCAATAATTTGCAGAGAAACATTTAAAGTCTGTAGTTCATTGTCTAATTAAACTTTACTGAGAAACAGAAAACAAATTAAGAAAAAGGAAATTACATCTGACCTTATGTAGAAGTTGCTACGTTCAAGTTTCGACGGCAAAACTTTCACACACAAAGGTTCCTGGTGAAATTCACTCACTTTAATTTGTTTTTAAATCACACTTTTAATTAATTGTTTTAATTTTAGAAGATTTTTAATAGAGTCCTTTTTTTTTTAATAGGTTTCAGTCACAGTTTTTGTTTTTTGACAGGTTGGAGTGTATTTTTTTCACTTTAATTTGAAGGAACGTTTTACTAATTTTTTCACAAATTATTCAGGTTTAAGAATAAAGAATGTTAATTTTTCTGCAGGTTTTTTCGCCATATCCGGTTCAGTGACCAAAAATGTTGGAGAAGTTCCTTTCCCCATCCATCCCAAAAAAAGAAAAACTTTGTGGACTGTATATTATGGTTTAAATTTTAAAAATGATTAACTTTTACACTAAATTTTTACAAGTGTTTTAATTGCAAAAAAATGTCAGGTATTTTTATTAGTACAGTTGTTTCAATGTTCATGACACCTTTTGTATAATCCTTTTTCTTGTTAGAAAATAATGGTTTTTATCACTTTAATTCGATGATTTGAGACACTGAGAAACAAGTATTCATAGGGAATTACTAAGTTTGAATTATTTTTAATAAACTTGAGTGTAGAAATTTTAGGCATTGAATAAAAGTTTTTCTTCCCAAGAAATTGCAAAAATTGCGAAAGAAAAATGAATATTTGAAAGCGGCTTTGGCGAGAATGCGTAATCGATGAAAGGGAAAGAGAAACCTTTTTACTTGAGATGCTTACTGTAGAAGTGTACCGAGCGACTCTTTTCTTTGGGGGACGGAATGGTCATCCCTCTCCATGCGAGAGAGAGCATGTCCCTTTCCAGCCATGATGCGCCATCGGGCAACCTGCCTTACTGTCATTGGCTCAGCGCATCAGCTGTTTTGGTAGAACGTGATTATTTTAGTTGGAGATCGGAAGAATACAAGAATTCTAAGAATGTTGTGGTTATTAAAGACGCGTTACAAAGAAAACCGTTAAGATTTAAATCTAAAAATGAAAAGATTTGTGTTTGTTTAATTTCTTGGGAAAAAAATTATGTTCGTTCCCGAACACATTATTTTTTTGTTTTGTAAAAAAATTATATTAAAATTTTCAAATAAAAAATTTGGGAAAAAATTATAAAAAAATATTTAAAAAAGGGAAAAAAAAAGTGTTAGATTTCTACGTCATGTAGAAACAAAAAGTAAATTAACATTGTACAGTAAGTTTAAAACATTTTTTAAGGTTATTATAGTCTTGACCATAATTTTTTAGGCAACCCATTGGCAATACGGTTATTTACTTATGATATTTGATAAAAAATAGTTGGCTATATGAAAAGAATTTACCTTCTCTGGTTTTTCGGTTATATGCGGCACCTATTGACAAAGAATCAATTATTCACTTTAGCGTTATGTTCTTAACCTGCTGTGGATGACATAAACACATCATATCCACAACCTAAGCAGCCGCCAGGGGGCTTAAAATTCTCTTTTGATCCAGAAAGTAGTTTTTGTCTTTATCCCAGATACCTTTTATTTAAGACAAATCTGACCAGAGTTCTAATGAAAATGTTTAAAGCATGACTCATTTTGCAATAAGTTTATTTTAATATTGTTAGAAATTTTTCTAGCGAACTTTCTTTTACCCACCGACAAGCTATATAGGGAAAACATGGTGCCTTAAACCAAAAATGGTTTATTGTTTATACACCATGGTGGTAGCATTTTGATAACATACGATCACTGGTATGGTGGAAAAAAATGGACAAAGAACTGCTGTTACAGAACTGGCCAGGTACAGAGACTTGCTTGCTTAGCTCAAAGGGAAGACACAACAACCAACACCAGCCATGGGTGTCTCCTAACCTTCCACCACTTAACCTCATAGTGATGGGGAGGCAAAAATGGGCTACTTCCGACTGCAACACAAAACCAACTGGTGTCTACGCTACTTTGGGACACAACAACATAAAAAGTCAGGTTGGCGGCAACATCCTGGACGAGAGAACAGACCAGGTGATTCCCCAATACTCATTCAACAAAAACATTGAGGAATCCAGATCGAAGTAAGTGGCACAACTTGATCCCCCCGCAGTTGGAGACACCATCTGGTATACTTATGGTTCCAAAACCAAGCGGGAAAACTGGAGCGGGTTTTACAGTAAAATAAGGAATTCAATTCTCCATTCTACTAGGAACACACAGTTCTGTTTTTTCAAACAGAAATATTTTGTTTTCTGCACTGTGCAAAAAGAAAATAACAGGAGGGCTTATAAAAAAACAAGCAAATCTGCATAAAAAAACAGACAGCCAGGGTCACTAGGGGCACTAGTAAATAAAAAGGAACGTCAGGGTGACATGGGAATGCCAAAAAGAACTGAAAGTCCTAGGAAAAGGCAACAGGTAACCTCCAGTGAGTACCAGGACATTCGGGAATAGAATGCAACAAAAAAAGCGGATGAGTAGCCAGACAGGGATCATTCACACTATACTCTGGACCAGAACCTGCCCTTGGGGGACCAAAACCACAGCACGAGGAAAACCCCGGAAATGGGTTTGGGGAAAAAAACACGAGGGAAAACTGGGAAAAACCCCAGTAGAATTAGACACGGAAAAAGCTTTATAAGGGGCTCATCCAAAAGAACAAAGAAAAAATTTCTCAGACAAAGTAGGAAAAAAACTTCGCATAACAGTAGGGTTGCTAACAGGGGACGATAACCTGAGGACACCTACACAAGATATGTATCATGGGGACCAAGTTGCAGAATGTGCGACGAGGGCAAGAAACAGCCTACCATATTCTGTGCGAATGTGGGAAACGTTGAATCACAAAAAAACAGGCATTTTTTGGGCAACCGAAAATAAGCTCACAGGAATATATCAACCAACCGGTCTCGGGTTATCGACTTGTAAAAAAAACAAAACAAAAGACAGGATTGATAAAGATAATGAGAGATTAGGCACAAAAGCCCAAGAGGACGTGCCTTCGTTAGTAAATCAAGACCCCGGGTCCCAGAAGAAAAAAAAAGATATAGGGAATCTGTATTTCTTCTAGGGTTATTTTATGTTGTACAACTATCTGAAAAAATCCGAACTTGTCACTTTGTAATTATTTAAACAGCCTGCAGATACCTCAGTATGTTGATTTATCTTACAAAAATGATGTTATATCATGACATTTATAAATAACACAGACAATCTTTGAATAATTAGAATTATTTGGCATTACTCACAAGGTCTCAATAGATGACTTGAATAATGCTGGTTTGGTATCCATCTGGACCCCAAAAATTAGACTTTAATATTCATATGTACCATCCAGTAAATAAAATGGCCTCCCGACATCTTCTTAATTGGAGTTTAGCTTTAATATTCCATAAAAATGACTCTAAATTGACTTATCACGCATACCTGCTCTCTTCTGTTCTCTGGTTTTATAGTCTGCTGTCACATGTCCCTTTTCTCGTAAAAATTTGAAGTATATTTTTTAGTCTCTGGTGTAGGGAAGGAGATAAGGGGTAAGTGAAAAAAACTAGGCATTCTTATCCTCTTAAGTCTTTATATTCTTTTTTTTTTTTTAATGCACTTTAAAAGAAACTCACTTTTAAAGATCAAATAAAATACATGTACTTGATACTCGTAAAAAAAAAAGGATTAAATATTAAAAAATTAAATTTCAGCAAATTGGGTAGTAGTTAATTATTTTAACATAATTTTTCTTAACATGGTTGGAAAAATTGTAATTGATGTTATTTACTAATTATTTTCAAATTTATATCAAAAATGGCTTGTGCAGCGGGCATATACAGTGTGGATAAACTCATTAGTAACTGAAATAATTTATAAAAGTAATTTAGTTTAATAAATTTAAAAAGAAAAATAATGTCCCATTTAGTGTTTAAATGTTTTAAATGTTTAAATGTTTTAAATACTTAAATGTTTAAATATTTTAAATGTTGGCATAAACATATTTAAATGTTTGTTTATTTTAATGTTATGAATATTGCATAAGTTTTATTTTTTTATATCGACCTAAGAGTTTAATGAAAATATGGACAAATAATACCAAAAATAATAAATATTTTATATTACTTTATAATAAGATATAATAAAGTATAAATGACGTGTGTAAGCACTTCAGTGCAATAACATTAATAAATAATTTAATTTAATTTGATTTGATTAAAATCGTCAAAATTTTGTTGGTCCCTGTTACAAACCATGCAATAACTCTTTATTATCTTATCATACCTTAACCATCGTATAAGGCTTTAACTAGTATTCACGTAGCCATAAAATTTCTTTCAACATTAATTTATTTCAACATGACATGGGTTGCTCCTGGCTCCTGTTTTAAGGCGGCATAAAAGTATATTTTGCAAGAAAAATGGGTTCTGGTCTCCATTAAATAGGTGGATCCCGTAAAATAAATATTAATAAAACTTTATATGGTCAGCGATAAATACGCAAGAGTATCAGTATTCGTGTGGAATGTTAGTTTAGCCCAAAAACTTATGGGTATTGAAATAATTTAAAATTATAAACTATATAATGAATAAATCCATGTACCTGTTACTTACACTTAAGAAACAAAGTTTACAAAACTAAAATATAAATTAAGTCACTAACTGTCGGTTTTTTGAGTACATTACATCAAAGGTGCGTCGAAACCTGCACAATAAATGCGGCAAAGCGAAAGATATGATGGTGTTTTTGATTTTACTGACCTATTTGCTATTATTATTGGGGCATGCATAATAATTTTTTATAATCAAAAAAATCGGGAGAAATCCAAATTCCAAATTTAAAAGTACTTCCAAAAAACTTAAAAGAATATATGAAAAATAGTATAAATGCCGTCAAAACTGGTCCACAGTATATCTTCTTTTAAGGCGAGAGCTGTCTTTAACTGAAACTTTGTTCTTGGCTATTCGGTTTTCTTTACATTCCACATAATTTTTAGCTATTGTAGATGGTCACTCTTCTATCTTTCACAAAGGTTATGCTGATGTACTTCAGGGCTCAGTACTATCACCAACAATATTTTTTCTTTACATTAACGATCTTCTTACTTTTACGATCAATCCCACCCGTGGTTTTACTGCCCAAAATACCCGTCACACTAATATTCTGTTTTTGAGTCTGATTTAAAAAACAAGCACAGTTTATTGTATATCCCAATCTCTTATTACAAAATGTTAAATTAATATTGGATTAGGACGTCAAAAATACATATAAAATGACCGTATGTAAGACATTAAACGATAAAAGTTTAATGCCATAAAACACAATCATGTTTGCAGTCGCGAAAAAAGTCTGCCAGTACTTCTTTTTTACTTATGAGCAGCCAAAGTTTACAAAACAAATAGTCATTTAACCCTGTGGGAGTTGCTTTTAAAAATGGCCCTTATTGGTATAAATGTATTATTTTTATAGACATAGTAGCTTTAAAACAGTATTTTTTCCCTTTTAATTTGTATACTCTATATGAATTCCAAATTATACCTCCATTGAACTACAGTTCTTATGTCTAAAAAAAGGTGTTTCCACCTCTAAGCATTCAGTCAAAGGCCCTTTGTCTTAGCGGTACTTTCATTAAGAATAAAATTATTTTCCAAATAATTTCCATAATAACAATTGTTGTGACAATTGTAACCATGGGAAAATTATCCGGACAATAAAGTTATCCGTTAATGAAAGTACCGGCCAATGATCAATTCTTAAAAAAAACCCATGCTTTGCCCACTGACGACTGTAAGGGATTTGTTACTTTTTTAGATGTAGTTTAAAGTCATTTGCCGAGGAATTAGCCAATGTAGTTATTTATGATTATTTCTTTATTAGATCTTAAAAAAAAATGTATTATCTTCCGCATAGTTAGCTTACACTTGATAATAACACAGCAATTCAAAAACCTCTTTAAATGCACTACAAAACAGTATGCAAATAAGATTTCTTGGCATTGCCAAATAGTTTCTTAAGGCATTCCCTAGTTAAATTTTTAGTATAATGTACTCCTTTACAATAAATGATAAAAACCTAATTTTAAGTGCCGTAGTTTTTACCCTTCAACAAAAATTAATTTTTTTTTTTTATTATTTTAAAGTTAAACATATTTAAAAATAATTTAAACAAAATATCTTTTTAAAAGCAGACTTCTTTGTTCTCACTGCTGATTGCGATAGGAACAGGTCACTCTCGTAGCGACCGTTGTTGATTTATTGCTTTGTCAAGTAAGAAACACTGTATGTCAATTTTGTAAATTTTGTTATTGCTAAAAAGCTTTCCCGAACTTATAAGGTAACAGTTGTAACCTTAATTAAATAATGTTGGGGTATCCCAGGGCTCAGTTCTGACACCAATTCTGTGTTTTTTTTCACATCCACGATCTTCCCTTCTCCACAATCAATCACATTTATAGTTTAGCTAGCTATAGTACCCGCCACTCTAATATTTAATTTCTCAAGTCAGTCCCTAAACGTGATTTGAAAAACAATAATTAACAATTAAACACGAATTATAAAATGGTGCGTTACAAAACTTGTCCAGGTTAGTGCCTCCGAAAAAGTCTGCCAATGCTCATCCTTTATATATGGGTGGCTAAGTTCTGCAGAACAACCTCGTTGGCGTTACTTTTAGGAATAATCTATACAGCGAGAAACACATCACATCCAAAGCTTTAGTAGTGTCCAAAAAGCCTAAATTCGTCTTTTAAGTCAGAAAGTATTTCTCTTTCTTTCTAATCTGTATACTCTTTATGTATCTGTAATCAGACCCTCCTTAGAATATTCTTCTCAGGTCTGGAAAATGGCGTCTCTGACAAGTTATTCTTATTTCCATTCAAAGTTCGTCTAATTAATGATGCTAGAAATTTAATGCTTCCTTCTGTTGCTTACTGGTGGGCTCTGGGGGATCTGTCGCTCTTTTAAAGGTATTTTTACGTCTTCCGCTCCAAGGAATTGGCCAGTGTATTTCTTCTCCTGGCAGCTCCCAACAGATCAACACGTAGTATCACATTTATGAACCTTATTGCGGTCCAACCTTAGAGGCCCCGAACATCCCACTTTGTTCGTTAGAGTGTCAAGACTGGAACCTACTGCCCACAGAAGTTTTCCCTTCTTCTCCTAATCTCCAAATATTTAAGTCCCGTGGCAATAAACTACCTCTTATTACACTTAAAACGACCACGCTATGTTGGTATTTAGGCCTTTATTCTTTGTGGCTTATCATAGGACAAAAAACATTATTTTAGTTGTAAAATCATGGATACGGCTAGTATTCTAAAGAATGACTGAAAATTTTTACAGCAGTCCACGCTTTAAACAAATGGTACTAAACTTTTTTCTTCAAACGTGTTAAAAATTTAATTTGTTACACTATCTAGATTACACTAGTGCCTTAAAGTAACATTTTAAAGTACTAGTGTTATTTATTTACTAAAATTTATATAAATTGTACCGGGTGTCCAAATAAGAAAGGACGCCGGCGGTATCTCAGACAATGTTTATCGCACAGCGTTGGGGAAAAATATTTTTGGTAAAAGTGGTCAAAAATACAAATTATTTTAAGTTTCTGAAATGCCGCTGTAATCTTGAATCTAAAAAAGTGTTTCTGTGAATTTTGCTATATTAACCTAACAAAAAAATACCTGATTTTTAAAGTCGAGTATAATATGAACCTTTTTTGTTTAACAATTTTTGCTGTATCTCTAAAAATTAAGTGCTGGGGGATATTAAAAGGTTTCCGTAAAAAACACCCTGTACCTTTGAAACGGCTAAGCCGATTTTAAAAAGGCTAGTTAAAAGAGCTTTTCTTGGGCATAAATATTATAATATCTAAAGTTTTGTTATTTCAATGTCGCCGCTAGAGGCTTTTCCGATATTCCGACAGAAATGGTAAATTTTCTCAAAAAATTAAATGCATTGGTATAATTTTTTGTCGTATAATTTTATAAATTATTGTAAACAAGTATCGAAATACGGTTTCATGACTTGTTACTTATACTAAAATTTAGGTAAAGAAATTATACGCAATATACAGTAAAAACCAAAAAAATTTTTAAAAATTTAATTAAAATTTTTGGAACCTTTTTTGGTTTAAAATTTTTCGTCAAAAAACAATATTTTGGTTTTAAAAACAATTCCGGGGATACCTTTAAAAAAATTTTGAAAATTTTTTTTAATTATAATTCAAAGTTTGATTTGGGGAAAAGTTTTTCCAAAATTGCAAAATTAAATTTTCAAAAATTTCTTGGTTTTAATTTTTTTGAGTTTTACTTTTTTTTTGGCCTAAATTTTAGGTAAGGAACAAGATATCGAGATACGGTTTTCGCGAGCTTTTTAGGCATTATTTAGCTACTTTTTTAGTAAAAAAATTATACCAATGCGTTTAATTTTTTTGAGAAAATTAACCATTTCTGTCGGAATACCGAAAAAAGCGGCGATATGTGAAACTAACAAAACTTTAATTAATATAACATTTATAGCCCAAGAAACGCTCTTGTAAACTAGCCTAATCTTATTAAAATCGGCTAAGCCGTTTTGAAGATACAGAGTGTTTTTAACGGAAACCTTTAAATACCCCCACCACTTTATTTTTAGAGATACAGCAAAAATTGTCGAACAAAAATGATTTAAATTATCCTCGACTTTAAAAATCAGGTATTTTTTTTATGTTAATATAGCAAAATTTACAGAAACATCACTTTTTTAGATTTAAGATTGAGTTACCCCTAGCGGCCATTTCGAAACTAAAATAATTGTATTCCTCTTAACATTTACTAAAAATATTTTTTCCCAACGCTGTGTGATAAATATTTTCTGAGATACAGCCGGCGTCCTTTCTTATTTGGACACCCGGTACAATTCAAATAACTTAAAAAACAAATTTCTTCCACAGTTCTAGCATTCTTCGTAGTTGAGGTGGATTGAACAGAAAAAACCGCATTCTCAGTCTTTGGTGCCTGTTAACCTGCCGTAACCAATCATTATCAAAAACGGTTGTTAGAATTCATTAATAAATGCCAACTTTAATAATTTTTATATACGATGCTATGTAAAACTATATCTTTTAATTTTTGAATAATTTAATTTGTAGCTGCATTATTGCGTTTATAGAAAAATATTGTATGATATTTGTGTTAAAAGTACGTTTTAAGGGATTCAAATGAGTTGCAGAACTCGCTTCGCTCATTCTGCAAACTATCACATTCGTGCCTTAAAATTGTACTTTTTATACTTATATCATAAATAAATAATAAAAAATACGCCTCGTTCAGCTGTAGGTCAAGCCTCTTTAATTTTTAAGTCCATTAAACGGCTCAAATTTTAAACTTCTATACTTAAAAAAGTATACTATTCAGTAAAGCAATTTCGAATTTTATTAATAAAAAATAGCAATTTCAAATCGTTAAAAATATCAATTTTTATTCCTTATCAAAATAAATAGGATCCTTTCATTTATTGAATCTTCGCTCCAGGACAAACTTTACACATTGGGCAATTCTTTATTTAGGCTTTCGATTTCCCTGGTGAGCGGCCTCGAAAGATACTTAATAGCAATTTATTAGGTCAGATGGAAAATAAACGGTCCAAATGTTTCTGTTTTTTTTTCTTAATTTAAAATTTATAACTCATAAATAAGTTAGGCTTACGGCCGAGTGATGATCGCGTTGTTAAATTTAGCGATGGACTTAGCGATTGTTAAAAGTTAACAACGGTTTAGAATGTTTAGCAAAATATCAGATTTTGACAGGTTGCCTACTAAAATCATTAAATAACACTGACAATGACGTTTTGTTAAATATTCTAAACCGTTGTCAACTTTTAACAATTGCTAAGTCCATTGCTAAATTTAACAACGCGATCATCACTCGGCCGTTAATGAATTAAAATTATAATTATGTCAATAGTGTTTTTTTTTAAATCAGAATTTAATTACCTAAATGCTACGTTTCCTTAAAAGTGTTAGACAATGTTATGGTTTTAATAACATTAAAATCTTGAACTTTTATTGTCTTTATTTGTTAATTATTACAACGTTTCGGTTAGTGACTTATCTCCAACCGTTTTCAAGTGAAAACTAAAAACTATTCTTAAAAGCTAGGACTTCTATACTAACCCTTGTTCACCGAAGCTTGACCGACTTTTTACGGTTCAGCAACAGCTGCTAAATATCCGGAATGTCGATACTAGACTTGCTAAATACATTTGGGTTTTTTTAAATTATTACAGCTTCTTTAAATTTTCGTTTTTTTCCAGTGGGTTTCTTAATGAATAGTTTTTTGCTTCTGACCACTGTATGCGGTGTTGTTTTGACCAATCTAAAGCTTTTGATCAGGTATGGCATGATGGGCTGCTTAATAAACTTCCTTCCTACGGTCTTCCACCTAAGCTTTGTTCTTGGGTCTCCAAATTCCTTTCTAATCGACGTTTATCATTTATTGTAGAGGGTCGTTCTTTCAGCTCATTTCCAATTAATGCTAGGGTGCCAGTACCGGCACCAAATTTGTTTCTTTTTCACATCAACGATCTTCTCTTCTCCACAACCAATCATATCCATAGTTTTACTGACGATAGTACCCTCTACTCTAAAGTTTAATTTCCTAAGCCACCCTGTAAGTCTGAATTGGAAAGCAAGCAAGGTCAATGCAGATATCTCTTTTACAGGACCTTAAAGTAATCTTGTATTGATCTGATTAAACCACTGGTCGGTAAGTCTCCATCTGTTGTTAAGAATTCAAGTCATTTTGTTGATATTCTCAAAAATGTAGAATAGGACCAGACGATACTTTTGTAAGTCTTGATGTGGAAAGTCTGTATAGAAACGTACCAGTAAAAGAATCGTTAAACATTATCCGAGAAAAGCCTAAAGAATATAAAACTCTAGTGGAACGCACCACCCTGCCACTGGCTGAAGTGATAGAGTTGTGTGCTTTGCCTCCGTAGTTCCTACTTTCAGGTGAAAGATGAGTACTACGCGCAGGATAATGGACATCACATGGGTTTATCGCTCTCCCCAGTGGTAGCAAATATTTATAAGGAAGGTTTTGAGGAACACGCAATTAAAACTGCACTAATCAAACCAAAAGTTTGACTGAGATAATATGTTGACGATATTTTTATTGTATGAACAGATAATGACGAAGAACTTAAAGGTTTCTTAAAATATCTTAATTGTCCTCGACCTTGTATTAAATTCACAATGAAGAAGAAGCAAAATTCGGCCCTACCTTTTCTCGATGTTTTAGTCAAACGAAATAATGGGCATTTTCAAACCTCGGTGTGTAAAAAACCTACCCACACTAGACAAGTTTTACACCAAAATTCTAATCACTCCAACGAAACGAAACAGGGGATCATACGTACTCTATATAATTGTGCAGTGACCTTATGTAACAGTAAGGAATCCTTGCAAGAGAAAATAAGTAAAATAACTAGGGATCTTAAGCAGACCGAATACAATGAGAGACTGGTAAAGAAAACAATTAAAAAATATGAAAATAAGACAAAAACCTCTAACTTAAACGAGACTCCACATGTCCAGATATTTATTAGTTCAGTAAATAAAGTCCGAAGAAACCTCAAACCTGAAGATCAGGCTGGGCCGTCACAATTTTTTTTTTTAATTTGCAGGTTTTAATGTTTACAATAACCTCTGAAAATATCATATATAAAAAAATGTCCGCAAGGGCCTGAAAATTACCCTCAAGAGCCCGGAAATCCGTTTTGTTCAACTAATTTGGTCGATATCTTCCGAAATATGACACTTACGCAATTCGTGTTTGGAAAAAAATGAAGAGAAGTTTATTAACTGCAAAAATGTGTCCCATCACTTTTGTCAAAAATTTTTTTTTGCACCTGCCCCGTACCTCGAACGTTGCTTTAAGCTACTTACACTTCCAAACGGACAAACTAATTTTTAAATAACTTACGTGAAAATGCATATTTTTGCATGATTTAAAGTTTACATAAAAGAAGGAACGTGTAGCAATAATATCTTGTTACTGTTTTTTTTTGTTTCTTTAGAATATTAAAACTCGAGCGAAAGTTAATTTTTTGGTCGATATTTTTACCCTCCGAATCCTTTTGGATGATGTGGCTTTGGAAGGTGTTGAATACATTGCGAAAGACTCATCAAATATTTTTTGTGTGTTTTTATAAACAACGTGTTTTTCTTAGGGCGGTTCTTTTAGATTTCCGGAGTTTTTAAAAATGCTCGGGTTTATCGCTAAATCATGGACCATATCGGCTAACAATGCACATCATTCAAAAACTTAGATTGTCCCCTTCTCGATAGCACTCTTCTTTTTTTCCAAATTTTTTAGTTTTCCGGAAAATCGAGGAAATTCTTGTCCAATAAAAATTCGACATTTTTTTTGATGATTACTTTCTCTTCGTGTTCAAATTTTTTGAGCTCTACAATTGTATTAAAGATCACATTCTGACTTTTTTATCAATATATATTTACATAAAGTACTTTAATAAGTGCACGACAAAAAAATTCTGCCTTTAAACTTTCTCTAAATAATTGAGTTATTTATTATTTTATTCCGTGCGGGTACCGTTCATGTATAATATCGAACATCCGTCTGTTACAGCGCGTGCACCCACATTGGCTTCAATACTTTCTGCTCTTTTATTTAAAAACAATCTGTGTAAATAGGATTGTAAATTTTAAATGGATACTTTTATTAATCAAGAAAAAAGTGTAAAAAGTGAAAAAAAATTGCCTTACTTTTTATTTTTGTTTTCAGAGAAAACGTCTTTAGAGAAAAACTTGGTAATATTTAAATTTTTCCAGTTTTCTTTTTTGGAGCACAAGGTAAGGGTTTATTTTTGTTATCCAAAGTTACATAAAGATCATTTATTTATCATTTTATTAATATCGTTTATATAAGCTGGTAGTTCACAGAACGGAAAATTGGAACAAAAATAAAAGACTGGGCTTTGTTGGCTTGTTCTTTTTTTCTCTTGGGGGTTTGGAGAAGGTCAAATCTTTTTATCGAGTCTTTAACAAAGTGACTGTTTGGATAATTCAGCTTGCCATTATTCATTGGGAAGTACTTCAGCCTACACTTCCTATGCATTTCCAGAGGGGATTGCTTCTGTAGAAACACATGTTACCATCACAACGTCTTCACCCAGATCTTTGTTATAAATAAAACATTCCATCGTACCAGAATTTACTTTGACTCCCATATTTCTGCCACAAAAATAAAAGGCAATAAAAATTAGACTTTCCTACAGTAAATAAATGATTTTTTATTGAACTTGGAATAACAAAAATGAAAACTTACCTTGTGCTCCAAAAAAGGAAACTGGAAAAACTTAAATATTGCCGCGTTTGCGAATTTTTTTTACAATTTTTACATCGTCTTGATTAATAAATGTATGCGTTTAAAATCTACAATCCTATTTACAAAGATTGTTTATGGTCCTTGAATATTTATTAATTCCCGATAAACCCAAGCATTTTCGAAAACAAAAAAACCGCCCTAAGAAAAACACGGTGTTTATAAAAATACACAAATATATTTATTGAATTTTGCGAAATGTATTCAACACCTTCCAAAGCTCCATAATTCAAAAGAATTCGGTAAAATTACTTTTTATAAAAAAATATGAACAGATTGATAGGAGGGTCAAAATATCGAGCAAAAACTAACTTTGGCTCGAGTTTTTATTATTCTAAAGAAACAAAAAAAGGGAACAGTAACAAGATATTATTGCTACACGTTCCTTCTTTCGTGTAAACTTTAAATTATGCAAAAATATGCATTTTTCCGTAAATTATTTAAAAATTAGTCCGTCCATTTGAAAGTGTAAGTAGCTTAAAGCACCTTTCAAGATACGGGGCAGGTGCAAAAAATATTCGGCGCAATTATGGCCGATTATTGCAAAAACTATCAAATTTTTGACAAAGGTGATGGGAATCATTTTTGCAGTTAATAAACTGCTCTTCATTTTTCTCCAAACGCGAATTGCGTAAGTGTCATATTTCGGGAGATATCGACCAAATTAGTTGAAAAAACGGATTTCCGGGCCCTTGAGGGCCATTTTCAGGCCCTTGCGGATATTTTTTTATATATGATATTTTCAGAGGTTATTGTATACATTAATACCTGCAAATTAAAAACAAAATTATGTCGGCCCAACCTGATCTTCAGGTTCACACCTTCGTTAACTGTACTATATGACAATTCCATATATTAAACTTTGGAAAAGATTCGCAGAATCGCAAATAAGTATAATATTTAAACGGCATTTAAATCCTAAACCATTCTAAGAAGTATTCCTACTAAGACGAGACCGAACAACAATATTTCAAATAATGACTGTATCTACCAAATGTCATGTGAATGTAGTGAGGTATACATCGTGGAAACAAAAAGACCACTTAAAGTTAGAGTTAAAGAACACGAAAAACATACGGAACGAGGTGAAACGTCGAAGTCAGGGATTGCCGAACACGCTCGGTCCAAATAACACCGCATACAATGGTCCGAAGCAAAAACTATTTTAAAGAAACTTACTGGAAGAGAAGAAAATTTAAAGAAACTGTAATAATTGTTAACAATCAAAATATATTTAGCAAGCCTAGTATCGATATTCAGCATAATTGGCAGCCGTTGCTGAACCGTAAAAAGTCGGTAAAGCTTCGGTGAACAAGGGATAGTATACAGTGTGTCCCAAATTGGGTCTACATGTATTGGTAACTCGGGAACCATTAGAGCTACAGTATTGGTTAAATTAGGAAAGTTTTAGACAATATAATTGCAAAATTAAATCTGCTTCTATATTTTATTTATCTTTTATGGTTTTTGAGATAATCAAGAAAAACCAAAATGGTGCATTTTTAAATATTGCCTGTTGCTCGCAAACTATCAATTTTACGGTTTTAAGATTACTACATTATTAAAACACTTTTTTAAGAATGATTTAATTTAAGTTAAAATATTTTTCTAACTTTATTTGTTTTTGAGGTATTTACCCAAACTTTGAATTTTCATACGGACGCCATATTGGATTTTTACATTTTTGAAAAGAGCTCTTCAAGAGCTTTTCATTGATGTATCACAAGTCTAGGTTTTCAGATTGCTTAAGTTTTAAAAACGATAATTTTTGTTTATTTTATAGTGGGCTTAGACTAGACTTCGTAATAGCCGCCTCGTTTCATAAAAAATAAATTTATTTTAAATCTAACAGAAATACAGAAGCTGCAGCACTTGCATACGAATAACAAATTCCGGAGCGGCATCAACCTAACCATAGACATGTAAGATTCTTAGTGATGAACTTGTTACTCTATGGATCTTTTGTGAAAGCGAAATTCAAAACCTATACAAAAAAAGTGATGCTTTTTGCAAAAATTAATACTTTCTAATATTACCTTAAACTGATAATAATTAAACACAACTGTAAAACAAAAATGTATCAGTAAACAAGAAAATAAAATCACATTACATGTCTTCCTCCATTTTCCACACATTTCTCGCATTTTTCAAAACCTTGCGGGTTACTCGGCGTAACGTGTTTCGGTTGATGAAAGCAAACACATCCCGTACCCTGTGTTCTAGTTCCAGTCTAGTTTCGGGCGGAGAAAACTCGTACACCTTATTTTTGCGTCTGCCCATAGGTAAAAATCAGGGGGAGTGATGTCCGGTGATCTAGCTGGCCAAGCAAATTGCCCATTATTAGAGATTAGGTTGTCACTAACGGTATTTCTAAGGACCTCCATCACCTCCCTGGTACTGTGCGCTGGACTTCCGTCTTGCTGGAACCACACCACAAATTATTCATTTTATTTGGCGGAACTGTATTTCTAATGGCCGGTAAAATCTGTTCTTGCAGGAGTAGCAAAAATTCCACAATTTGTAAACCGGGTTTCGTCTGTCCAGAGAACCTTGGATTGAAAATTGGGTATCTGTTGACATTTAGTAATAAACCATTGACTAAAGGTGATTCGTCTATTAAAATCATTCCCCTGAAGACCCTGGACAATACGTGGTTTGTATGGATGAAAACGGTGTTTTTTTAAAGACGGATGCATAGATGACTTAGGAATTGTTGTCTGTTCTTCCACTTTTCTAACCGATGTTTTGGGATCATCTCTAACGTTTTCCATTATAATCGCCTCTCTTGCTTTAATATTTTTTGTATAAGTTTTGGGATTCGGTTTCACAAAAGATCCATAGACTAACAAGTTCGTAACTAAGAATCTAAAATGTCTTTGGTTAGGTTGTTGCCGCTCCGGAAATTGTCCTTCGTATGCAAGTGCTGCAGCTTCTGTATTACTGTTAGATTTAAAATAAATTTCTAGCATATCCACCTTTTCATCATTGGAATAATTAAGAGCCATTATTGTAAATACTTAAAATAATCAAAACTGGAATTTTTGTTGAAGGCGTTTCTAAACGAGAAATAAGATGCACGCTAACTTTGACATTTACATTATTTAAATTATAAGATGCGTATCATTTGTTTTTTATGAAACGGGGCGGCCATTACGCAGTCTAGTCTAAGCCTACTATCAAATAAACAAAAATTATCGTTTTTAGAGCTTAAGCAATCCGAAAACCTAGACTTGTGATACATCAATGAAAAGCTCTTGAAGAGCTCTTTCCAAAAATGTAAAAATCCAATATGGCGTCCGTATGAAAATCCAAAGTTTGGGTAAATATCTCAAAAACAAATAAAGTTAGAAAAATATTTTTACTTAAATTAAATTCTTCTTAAAAAAGTGTTCCAATAATGTAGTAATCTTAAAACCGTAAAATTGGTAGTTTGCGAGCTACAGACAAAAGTTAAAAATGCACCATTTTGGTTTTTCTTAATTATCTTAAAAACCATAAAAGATAAATAAAATCTGAAAGTAGATTTAATTTTGCAATTAAATTGTCTAAGACTTTCCTAATTTAACCAACACTGTAGCTCTAATGGTTCCCGAGATACCAATACATGTAGGCCCAATTTGGGACACTGTATAAGTCGTAGCTTTAAGTTATCACTTAAAAACGATTGAAGATGTATCACTAACCGGAACGTTGAGTAACAATTAACAAATAAAGACAATGGAAGTCCAAGAATTTATTGTAAATTTTATGCTATTTGTTATATCTTTTAAATGTATTATGTAAATTATTATTAAAAATATAATAAAAACACTAAAGAATATTTAATTAATTTTTGTTTTACGCTATTCGCAGTAGAAGCTAAAACATGATAATTACTATGTGGCAGCCTGTGTTCAATTACTAGCAACACTGTAACCTCCGGTTATTAATCCCTAATTTTATAATTTAGTTTACAGAGGCGTATAGAACTGATTTTTGTGGTTAAAAATAACCAGGTAATATGCACAAATGTAATATATTTTGCATTGTGAGAAATAGTGCTAATTTACCAATAAAAATGAATTTTTTAAACTAGCAGGCCCAGCTCTGTATTTTATAAACGTCGGAATATATTATATTATATATTAGACGTAACAATTGTTTAATAATAAATAAAATTAGGGTGTGCGCTTAAGACATTGTTAGAAGTAAAAACTTCACTCAGACGAGATTCCCTATTAACCCTTTACAATTTAACATCCACAAACCCTAAATGCAAGACGATAAAACAATTAATTTATAAAAAGCAAATACACTATGCATTTGGTCATATTTTAGTATCTGGCCTTTTTTCCTGACTGCAAAATTAGCGTTGCATAGACGAGTTTGACGGTCCAGTCTCATTTAATACCCACAAAAAGTGCTAAACTTATCTAAAGGAGTTTTCACTTCAATAAAAGCTGGGCTACTACTATTTAAAGCTATTACAGGTTATACCATTCTTATCTGGTTATGGGCCTCGACAAATCCTAACACGCTTATTTTGTCCATTTTCCTTGTTTTCTTTATTATAAAATTTTGATTTCGGCCTTGTAAAAGTGCTGTATGTTTTTATATTATGTTTCAGTCGTCAGAATTATGTCCTCAAATGGTGGCCGTTTTCTGGATAGCGAACAAAATATAAATTTTGCGCCATTTCTTTTTTTACTTTTAATTTAAACTGATATCATATCAATATTTTTAAAATGTCATTTTTACCATTTATTATGTTAAAATGAAATTTAGGTTAAATTCTAATAACAACTAGAATGATAGCATAGTTTCGATTCTAGGATATTAGCTTTTGTTTCATAGCCTACTGTGGTTTAAAGTAATAAAGTTTGTATAAATTGCATAGAAAACCAATATCATCCATAATTTTTAAAAAGAGAATTTACTATATAGGGTGTCCGGAAAATACGTGTACAACATTTAACGACAGACTCCGGACGTCAAAATAACTCTATTTAAGCGACCTTACCTTTATCCAAAATTGCTTCAGTTAGCCTGCAGAGGGCGTCAAAGATTTAAAAAAATATTGCTTTTTTCTAAATTTTTCAAAAACGTACAAGTCAATTTCATTAATTTTTAGTGATGAGTCTCGGGCTATAAAATGACGTTTGCTGTTGGCACAGTTATCCACTCTACTTAACCTAAAGTATTATAAACGTGACGTCATATGTACCTATATCCTCTGATTTTTTATGTCATTGACTAACTGATAAATTAGATACCATTTTCTGGTAAAACAATGTATTTGGAAGATTTTTCATTTTTTGCAAAATTTTGCTAGGATAAGTGTTTATGCCAGAAAAAATCATTTTCAATTAGGTGCCCGGGCAAGATATTTTATTAATTGTAATAATAGGTAATTACTAAACATTATTTGCTGGTGTTTTCATTATGTTTTTGGGTTGCTATGACAATTAATATTTTTGTTGGCAAATTGATGTCAGAGTTTGAACATTAAGGCCACTTTTTTTAACTTTTAAAATCTTTTACTATTACGGTAAATATGGACAACTATACGAACTCCTAAAAAGTTGACATGCTTTTGGTGTACGGGTTTTGCCAAGGAAATGGACGTCAAAGTGTTGGGGCTTACATGGAGAGATTTCCTGACCGTCGTATACCAAATCACCAAACATTTGCAAGTATTGAAGGTCGTCTTCAGGAAACAGGTAGCTTTGAACAAAAATTTAAAGGTACGGGTCGTAATCGGACAACTCGAACTGTTGAAAACAAAGAGGAAATTTTGTTAAGAGTTAAAGAAGAACCAAGTATTAGTAAACGCCGGTTGGCAAGTGAGTTGGCGGTTCCTAAAACCACCGTAAATGATATTTTAAAAGAACAATTGTTGCACCCGTATCAGATCCAAACAGTTTAGGAACTTTTGCCCATTGATCCTCCCCAGCGGCTCCTATTTTGTCAATTTATTTGGAACGAAAGAATTCATGATCTAAATTTTAGTAAGAAAATATTATTTACGGACGAGGCGACCTTTACAAGATCAGGAGTTACCAACCTACACAATGAGCATTTTTATGCCGATAAAAATCCTTATGCCATTAAAGTTACCCACCAGCAACATCAATTTAAAATAAATGTTTGGACAGGTATTATCGATCGATACCTTATTGGTCCTGTAATATTACCAGACAAATTGAATTAAAATATTTACCTTCATTTTTTACAAATTACCTTGCCATTGCTTCTGGAAAATTTACCCCTTATAATTCGGCAGGGATTGTGGTATATGCATCATGGAGCGCACGTCATTTTTCCGTGGCTGTTCGATGATACCTTCATGACCAATACCCTCATAGGTGGATTGGAAGAGGCGATGATGCACCAGTACGATGGCCACCACGTTCTTTGGACCTAAATATGTGTGATTTTTTTGTGGGGTGCTCTTAAAACCGAAATTTATAAGACTCCTGTGAACACGCGCGAAGAATTATGGCAACTAATTTTAAATGCAAGCAACCATCTTAATAATCCCGAGACATTAAATAAAGTTTAAATTTATTTTTTAAGATGTGTAAATAAGTGTATTCAACAAAATGGTGGTCATTTTGCACATCTGCTTAATTAATGTTTTGTTTTCATTGAGTTTTTTTTTAATTTGTTAATAAAATATTATGCCCGGGCACGTAATTGAAAATTATTTTTTTTCGCGTAACCACTTATCCTAGCAAAATTTTGCAAGAAATGAAAAATCTTCCAAATACATTGTTTTATCAGAAAATAGTATTTAATTTATTAGTTAGTCAATGACATAAAAAATCCGAAAATATAGGTACATATGACGTCACGTTTATAATACTTTAGGTTAAGTAGAGTGTATAACTGCGCCAACAGCAAACGTGATTTCATAGCCCGAGACTCATCACCAAAAATTATTGAAATCAACTTGCACGTTTTTGAAAAATTTAGAGAAAACCAAAATTTTTGAAACAATTTTGCATATAGGTACGTAAGTTCACTTTAATATATTTATTTTGACACCCGAAGTCTGTCATCCTCTACTATTTTTTAAATAAAATATACTTGGTGTTCTATTCCAAAATAAGGTTAGGCTGGATAACTTTTTTACCTGACCCCGTATACTTATAAAGAAACTTATGTATAAAACATTTTTCTGTATCTCTTTTAACTAAGAAAATATGGGTCATTCTGAAATTGACAGTTATTTGATTTTCCCGTATCTCTTAGGCGGGCTCCTATATAACTTTTTTGACAGGACTAATAATTACGGAAATCCTCTATAAAAGTGTCAAAAATGGATACTTTGTACAAGACTCAAAAAGTGACATCTAATATCATTTATCCACGAAACCAGGAGCTACTTTAGTATGTTTTTGTATTATCAGATACGATACAAAATCAAAAGCAGAGTAAACTTAGCAATTATTTGATTGAAAGGTGATATTTACATAAAACAAAATAATTTGTGCATATTTAGTAGAAACACTTACCGGGCCCACGGCCGATTTTATTGAAATTTTGTAAACAGGGGTCTTTTGGAGCGCTGATCACGAATCTAAAGTCAAATTTTGTCGGACTCTGCTAGTTTTTGAGTTATAACGCCCCACTCGAACCTAACCTCAAATTTGCACAAACTCCTAAAATTCCTCCTTCTTAAAACTTATTACACCCAAAATGGTAGATTTTATGGTAATACACTTATTATTTTATACGATAAATTTAATTTTACCTTTATTTAACAATTATTTTTAATAAAAAAAGCACAACAAGTGCTTTCCAAAAAATATTATGTTTCTTTAATAAATGTCACCAAAATTGTCTAGGTATTTTAGACAATTTTATGTTGGTACGCCAGGGACCCGCAAAACAATTAAATGCGCTTACTTTTTAAATTTAAATCGCAAAAAATAAAAATAATTCAAATTTATAAAGTAGGCCATTCAATTGTTTCGCGGGTCCATGGCGTACCAACATAAATCAGTCTAAAATCTCTAGACAATTTTGTTGACATTTATAAAAGTAAAAATAATATTTTTGAGAAGTGCTTGTTGTGCTTTTTTATTTAAAATATTTGTTAAATAAAGGTGAAATTAAATTAAGCTTATAAAATAATAAGTGTATTTCCATAAAATCTTCCATTTTGGGTGTAATTAGTTTTAAGAAGGAGGAATTTTAGGAAAGTTTTGCAGGTTAGGTTCGATTGGGGCGTTATAACTCAAAAACCAGCAGAGTCCGACAAAATTTGACTCCAGATTCGTGATCAGCGCCTCAAAAAACCCCTGTATACAAAATTTTAATAAAATCGGCCGTTAACAATAGTTTATAGTTTTCATATTAAAGTTAGAGGTTCTATGAATTCACCGGCACACAAAAAAAGTTGTTTGTTCTTTTGACCGGACCCACCCACAGACATGTATTTCGACCCGCTGAATTCGAATTTGAAGTCCGTTTGGTCCGGTCACCCACCAGATTTAAGTAAAAACCCAAAAAAAAGGCAAAAAATGGCAAAAAACTGCCATCACAGCGATACATTATATGGTTAAGAATTTGCACTCCTAACACTCGGATTCGAACCGTGATGTGGAAGAACTTTATTTATTTTGTTTATTTATAAAACTATTAATTATTAATATAATTTTTTTAATTTAAAAAGTTGTTAAACAAATATCGGTAATTTTGGTCAGTTAGTCCGGTCAAATTAGGCCAAAAAATAAGAGTGAAGGTTCATAAATTTACATCAAGTGAGAAAAATTGTTCAAAACATAATTAAAATTAACATTTCAAAATTCCCCATCGTTCCGGTACGTGGAAAAATTTGGTTGATATTTCATAGTTATACTTATGTATAGTTTATATTTTAAATGTAAGTTACAATCACCAATAGAAAATACGTGACGTACCTATGCATACAATGAAGCTTACAACTCTTTGAATCGTTATATCTTAGGAACGGTGGCTTTTAGGAAAAAAAAATATACATACCTTTTTTATAGATAATTTTCTAATTTACAATTTTTGTAAAAGGTAATTTTACGATAAAGCTTACCGTTTTAAAGAAAATCACAAAAAAACATTTTTTTTTACCTTTGACCTAAAGTCATTTTTTTCCACGTACCGGAACGATGGGGAATTTTAAAATGATATTTTTAATTATGTTTTAAACAATTTTACTTACTTTTAGCTTGATGTTAATTTATGTACCTTTTATTTTCTAGATTGACCGAAGTAAGTCATATAGCATACAAGCACAAGTATGTATTTAAATTTTTTTTCAAATAGTTCAAATTACAGTACTAAATGAACTTATATAAATTGTAACAACTCTCGGAATAGGAAACAAATGTCATTCTGTGTTGTCAAGCACAGGACTTAATTAAGGTCATGAAACTGTCGTGCTCTCCTATTCAATATATTTATAATTTAAACAAAATAGAAATATTAAAATATCAGTAAACTGTAAATAAACGTTATTAATACATTAAAAAGCAGTAATGTTAATAGTATGTATAGTTTCCGCTGTTTTTTAGATCAATAATAATTGATAATATTAATGAAAAATATACGTTTACCAACATCTGTTTCTTATAATGTAAATCTATTTTTCTCTTGGAATCAGCTTGTGCTGAATTTTTTGAAAATAATAAAAGTAATTCTGTCTATCTTTTGTTGTATTTCTATAACTAGTTAGATAAAATTTGCGAAATCCCATGCTTTAATAATGATATTACATGTATCAAAGTGCTACTAATATTGCAAGCATTAGCCACTTGGCGTGTACGATCGTTCACCGCTTCATCACCTGACAGCTGCACGCAGTCAATACTGTTAACTAATTTGTTATCTTTTTTTCTGTTAACAAATCCTTGACATACAAATCATCATCGGTATTTTAGTGATTCCTGTCTAAGGATGTTGATTATCATATTGTAATGAGTGATTGTAAATAATGAATTTATTAACATTACTGAATACTAGTTTATGGTTAAAATAAACTGAGTAAAAATTAATGCTGAAACAAATGTTTTATACTTTGTAAATAAACATGAAACTCTTTTTTATTTTTGAATAAGCGGATACATAAAAAAAAACTTTTTTGTAGTGGAAAAGGAACAAGAAAAACCTAGCCCTTGGCAAAAACATATGATATTTACAAAATACAGACAGTTATAAAGTAGAATAAAATAAAGTGCTTTTTATGAAAAAATATAACTGTTTGGTTGGGAAGTTTTTTTCATCAACTTTAAAATATATTATCTATCCTCGACACTTATTGTTAATGTGTTTAATAAGCTTGGATATTTTTTTTTGAAATTTAAAATAATGTAAATAATATTACGTTAAAATTAAAACCTATTGGCATTGCCCCTGCAAAAGGCATTTATAACAGTATTTTGATAAAAATATTTTTAAAATTACTTTTATTTTTCAAATATATTTTTTTTATTTTAACCGAAGTCTTTAAAAGCAGGGATTCCTGTGAAAAAAGTCTAATAGATTCAAATAAACTACGATGTTTGATTGGAAGTTATGATAAAATATTGTTTTTTTAAAACAGCAATTTCTAATACTTACAGATTAATGAAAAAAAAATGGATTCATGTTTTTCTATAGTTTTCCATGGGATTATGATCAGAAAAATGGAAAGAAAAGCAAAATAAAGTATCGGCAGTACGGCAGTTCCTATTTATTGTTTTGCATAAGATATTACTGATAAATTTATAATGTTTTTTATGAGAATTTATCAGTTACGTTATGATAGAATTTCCATCTGGACATTTTTCGATCCAGATAGACCCATTAGGAATCTTATTGGAACCTAACATTTTCTATCAGATTTGGTCCATAGGGATCATGTCACATGAAAATTACTTTTGCATCGTCACTGTTTTTTCTGTCTTCAAGTTAAAATTTGTGTTTTGCTATTTCACCCGTAAGCGACTGTTAAGATCACATCAAGTACTTTTATGTATGCTTTCCACTCGTGTAACGTTGCCAGCTTAATTTAATAATATCACCATAATAGGCCAGTCTGTAGGTAAAAATAAGGCTTGTTTACAACGTTAATTTGTAACAGGTTAAAAGATGTTAGAAGTTGTAAAGGGGATTATCCTAATATGACTATATAGTTTTAGACTCGAAAAAAGTGTGCAGGGGTGGAGAGTTAAAAATGGTAAAAACGTGTTTTTCGCTTCTGCAAGCGCCATTGATAATCTTAGAGGGATATGTTCAAAATGTTTTTTTAGGTAATTAAGAAGCCTATAATTTGAGCCCGGCTAAAATTGATTTGGTCAATTCGTTTATGAAAAAATGCAAAAAACCGTTAAAATGACTATTTTTTAAAACGTTAATAGTTATTGCAATTTTTTTTAAATTCATTCTTATCATTGCAAAAAATTGGGTTTTTAATTCTGAATAAAATGAAAGGTTCGAGAGCATAATCGGAATAATTTTTTGCTAAGATAATTGAGTTTTACTGATTTTAGAGCCCTAATCTATTGGGCTATATCTTTTTTGTTTATAAATATTTTAGGTCATAAAAACTGTGTTTTGCTTTTTCGAGACTTATATTTTACTAATTTGAATCAACTTAATAAAAAAATAATATTTAGTGTTTGGTTTTGAGCATAGAAAAAAAGGTATTTTTTTGTTAATAAACAATTAAAGCCGAAGCGCCCCCTGCATGAGTTACAAATTTTTAACTTAGAAATATAAAAATCTGTTATCAAAACAAATAGTTTTGAAAAAAAGAGGTCTCCACGATAAGTAGGAACCGAGTTAACAATTTTTGTTTAATCATAACCTAATTGTTTGAAATTATTTAACAATTAATTTGGACGGCATTCGATAGTATAATACTTGATCTTGATACAGCGCATAGTAAAAATTTGTAATAGTTGTATTTTATTGATAAATAGTGTGTTTAAAGTTACTGATACTTTCGAGCGGCGCGAGGGAGGTAGTGGTGGGGATAGAAGCTCTCGAAATGACTTGCTGAGTGAAAAACTAAAATTAAGAGAAGGTTAAATTTCGCGAACCGCAAAAAAGCCATATTTTTGCGAATTTTTATCGGATGATCTTTTTTTAATCCGGGATATCGCAAAAAGTTATAAATGATGGTCCATTTAGTTTTAAAAATTATTATCATTTTTTATTAAACTTTAGTTTATGCGTCGCAGCCTAATTTAACAATTTACATTTTTTAAACCTAGTCCAGTTTTTAGAATTAAATATAACTCCGATAAAATTTTAACGTTAGTAGAAAAAAAATTTTTTTATGAAAGACAGTAAGAAGTAGTAGTAAGCAGCTTTTTTACAAAAATATCGCATATCTCAATGTTATGGGCGTTTAAAATTTACCCTGTCTCATCACACTAGTCAACATTTGTTTTTGTTGATTTACTAAATAATATAAAAATTTGACATATGTTGATTTTCTCAGAAACCCCTCCATTATATTTTACTCTCTTTTTTATAAATATTGTGCCAGTAACATGTTAATAACATGACTTATAAAAATGTATGTTAACCTCTCAATTTCAGTTTTTTACTCAAAAAGTAATTTTGAGAGCTTCTATCCCCACCACTACCTTCCTCGCGCCGCTCGAAAGTATCAGTAACTTTAAACACACCTGTTATTCTAGTATTACACTATCGAATGCCGTCCAAATAAATTCTTGAATAATCACAAACAATTAGGTTATAATTAAAAAAAAATGACTCGGTTGCCACTAGTGGTAGAGACTTTTTAAAACTATTTGTTTTAATGTCAGCTTTTTATACTTCTAAGTTAAAATTTTGTAATTGATGCAGGGGGTACCTTTTTTTTAAGGCTCAAAACAAAGTTCTAAATTTTATTATTTTTTTATTAAGTTGATTCAAATTAGTAAAATATAAGTCTCAAAAAAGCAAAAGCACAGTTTTTATGACCTAAAATATTTATAAACAAAAAATATATAGCCCAATAGATTAGAGCTCTAAAATCAGTAAAACTCAATTATCTTAGCAAAAAATTATCCGATTTTTTGCAATGATAGAAATGAATTAATATTTTTTTTTCAAAAACTATCAACAATTTAAAAAGTGGCTATTTTTAACGGTTTTTTGCATTCATTCATAAACGAATTGACCAAATCAATTTTAACGGACTCAAATTATAGGCTTTTTAATTACCTAATAAAAACATTTCAAACATATCCCTTTAAAATTAATAATGGCGCTAGCAGAAGCGAAAAACACGTTTTTACTGTTTTTAATCATCCACCTCCCACCCCTGCACACTTTTTTCGAGTCTAAAACTATATAGTCATATTAAGATAATCCCCCTCTACAACTTCTAACACCTTTAAACCTGTTACAAATTAAAGTCATCAAAAATTACCTACAGACTGGACTAATAAAGCCTGCATTTGCTTATAAATTTTGTATTGTTAAAAAAATGTTTATAACTTACTTAAAATTATGTATGAGTGCCAATACACCCAAATCAACTTGTTTTAAACATAATACGAAAAGGTTTTTATAGTTTATTTTTATTTCTGGGATTATTAAATTAACATAAAAATTATTTGGCTTTTCTCCAGAATAAAGATATTTATATATTATTTTTTTAAAAATTATACTTTTTTTATAGATTATTATGGAGAGCTAGTCTGCTCTCGCCATAATAGTAACAAAAAACATGAAAAGACATAAAAAGGTTAAATTCTTTATAAAATTGATTTGTTTTTAAGTACTATAATAAAATAAGGTAATTGTCTAGAAAGTGGCCGCAACTCCGATTTTGACCAAATTTGGTACACGGGGTTTTTGGGGCGCTGATCACGAATCACGATATTTGGCGGAAACATTTCGTTTTCAAAATACCCATCTTTAAACTTGAAAATCAAACTAACCTCAATTACACTATATTCCCCATTCTTTTTGTATACAATTCTTGATTTTTACACTAAAGTGGCACATAATATTTTATAAACACCTTTCAAAAACTTTTTTATGTTTATTTTACGCCATTTTTTCATTTATTTGACAAGTATCGCTTTCAAACGGGGCGGCCCTGTTTCCTTAAAAATTCCCTATTGTATATACGGTTGCGGCGTTTAAAAGTGAATTTTTACAATTAAATGAAAAATAGGTATAAAATAAATATGAAAACAAGTTTTTAAAAGGTGTTTATAAACTATCTATTGTGTTCCAATTTAGTGTAAAAATCAAGAATTCTGTACTAAAAGGAGAAGGAGGAATAGTGCAAATGAGGTTAGTTTGATTTCCAACTTTGATGATGGATATCTCGAAAACGAAACGTTTTTAAAAGGTGTTTATAAACTATCTATTGTGTTCCAATTTAGTGTAAAAATCAAGAATTCTGCACTAAAAGGAGAAGGAGGAATAGTGCAAATGAGGTTAGTTTGATTTCCAACTTTGATGATGGATATCTCGAAAACGAAACGTTTCCGCCAAAAAAGATTCGTAGTTCGTGATCAGCACCCTAAAAAACCCCCGTATACCAAATTTGGTCAAAATCCGAGTTGCGGCCAGTTTCTAGACAATTACCTAAAATAATTATTTATTAAATAAAATTTATGAAATTATAGCAAAATAGAAAATAAACGTACTTGAAAACATTGGCAACCCGTTATAAGATATATATGTTATTTCAAACTTATTGGTAACCGACGGACGAGTGAAGCACATAAATTATTTTATTATATTACTCAAAACAGATAAGAAACTAAAAAATTGTGTTTTACTAACTGACATTGACTTGTGACATGACTTTTTTTAAAAAATAGTTACTGGTGAAGGTACACGTGTAGGTACCTTTAATATTTAAAAAAATATATATACAAAAGTGAATAAAAATTTAGCCATATAGATAGGTTTTTAAAGTTTATTTTTATTTCTGGGAATATCAAATTAAAAGAAAAATTATTTGGCTTTTCTCCAGAATAAAGATATTTATATATATATATATTTTTTTTAAATTATACTTTTTTTATAGATTAATATGGAGAGCTAGTCTGCAGAGCAGAGTATAATTTAAAAAAAAATAATATATAAATATTTTGATTCTGGAAAAATGCCAAATAATTTTTCTTTTAATAATACGAAAACTCTCTTAGTATTATTTTATACTTCTATTGCTAGTAAATGATGGATGAGTTATTGACGTCAAAATGCCAGAAGTAGCTGAATATAGTGGTATTTACCGCTCGGTTGTTTCTAGTCGAATACATGTAGCTACTTATATATTAATCATAATCTTACTGTGGAACATGTACTACAATGGTTGCATTTCGGGTATGACACACGATGTAAGCTTCTAGCGTCTAATTGGATTTGAGAACAGGCGATGTGTTAAAGTAAGACATAGTGTTCTTAATGAAAGTCCTTATATGACATATTTCTCAGAATAAATAGCGTTTTCAAACAAAGAAGTGAACAAAATATGCATTAGTTAAAGATTAATTAAAAAAATATATGCCGGTGGTGTCTTTATTTGCGGATGTTTTTCTCGAAGATGCAGATCTAGGAAAGACAATAGATATGTCGCGTAAAACCAGGATTTAATTGGCTCAAAAAGCACGCAATCGTTTATACCGGTTTAATACCTTTTGGGTCAAATATTTAAAATAACCCAAACTAATGTGTTTTTCAATAATTTCTACTATGTAACCTTTACACTTTTCAATTTTCGTATTAGTTACATAATCGAAAGACCATAAAGGACGTATTTTAAACTTTTCTGTGGCGACTATTTATTGACTTTTCGAAGACAAGTATTAAGGCAGTTTTATTATTTAATGGATATGGACAACCATCTGTTCCCAATGATCATGCTGTTAATATGAACAAAATGTACGACCGAAACCCGCGTCTATTACTTCAAAGTATCATACATATTATATTTTGAAACTACACTTTTGGCATAAGAAAGTAGGGCATTAGCTGCCATTAAATATAATTATTACGAAAAAACAAAAACAAAATTAAAAGTTTGACACCCTATATATATATATATATATATATATATATATATATATATAATATATATATATATATATATATATATATATATATATATATATATATAAAAAATTTAATTTTAAGTGACACCCCCCCATTTATTGCTTTAAACATTAAAATTTGGGAAAAAAAAGGTTTTTAAAAAAAAATATTTTTTGATGCTCTATATTTTGCAAAAAATTAGAACGGGGTTATCAAAAAATCACAAGAACAAAGTTATTTTTTTAAAACTTATTTTTTTTTATTCATTTTTTTTTCCCCGGTAAAATTTTAGATATTTTTATTAATATATATTATATTAATTTAAATATTATTTAAATAAAATTTAAAAAAAATATATATATATATATATATATATATATATATATATATATATATATATATATATATATATATATATATATATATATATATATATATATATATATATAATAATTAATAAAATTATTAAAATTATTATTTTATAATATTTATTAAATTTTAATTTTTATAAATAAAATTTAAGGAAATGGTAAAAAGAGAAGCGATGTAGTGAGCAGACTAGCGTTGGACCTTTTACCTTAAAACCGATCCCTTAGGTCATTGGATTGACACCCATGACCCAATAGCTTGGTCGCCATGGTCACAAGTTAATTAATTTCGAATTTTTTCTGTTGGGGTAGTTTGAAAAATAAAATATATCGTACTCAACATCATGCACTTCAAGAATTTTAGAATGTGTGGTATTTCACACATTCCGTACACTGACTAACCGTAACAAGAATTAAGAAATTTAAAGGCCTGTCCATTACTATTAATAAATGTACTACGCAGAATTAGAACAGTGTCTAATAAATGCATCCACTATGTTATATAATGAATTGCAGTTTAAACAATATTTTTAACAAGCAAATATGTAACAGATTTTTGCACCTTAATTTTGTAAGGTTATATTAAAAATTTTATATAAAATCTTGAAAGAAAATTAGAA
>JAHBCN010008031.1:0-40716 GCA_019359885.1 Listronotus oregonensis
TGTTAATAGCTACTAAAATAAATCCTATTTATGGTTCGAAAAAGGTTATTTTTTTTTAAATGGTGGAAAATTATAAAAGTTATTAAAACTAAAAGTAATTTCGTCGTTAATAGGAAAAAGTTTTAAATTAAAAATTATAAAAAAGTTAAATTACTTTATTTAGAAAGTAAGCAGAATTTTAAAGAAAATAAGTAAAATTTTAAGCATTTTAAAAATAACACCAACATCTTGACTTCCATTGCCTAAAGTTTTTATAATTGATAACTAAAAAATTCTTTCTAAGTTGGGACTTATTTACTTTTCTTTGTTAACATACTCAAAATTTTATCGATTTTTCTCAGCTCACAACGAAGCAAAATTTTCCTCTGCCTTCTAGTTAAATGACACAATGGATATCTTCAAACATCTGCTTATAGAAAACTTATTCACACTGAAGAATAGAAAGAAAGTGTTTATTTACCAAAAACATTGAGATTTAATTTGAATTAAAATTCCTCAATTCCTTAATATTTTGCTTAATGTACCAACGTTTATAGGGAGCGTAATTTTCCGAAAAATCAATACTAAATATAGGTTGCTTAAGACATCATATACTTTATATTCTGTACAGCAGAACCGTTGTCGATACAATAACAAAGGAAACCTTTCTGTTTAATCACAATCCCGGTCTAGGATTAAGTCATGTTATATTTAATTTAAGGTCGATATCCTCAATAAATCCCAACACGTGGGAGCTAAATTAGCCGAGGGCTCTGATTCTAGCTAAAGTTAATAGTACCAATTTCTTATTATTTAAGCTGCAAATAAAATATTAAATGCCATATTTAAATGATGGATTAAGGATATATAAAGCATTCACAATTTCATAAAGTACGTTTTACCGTTCTTATTAAACAACTAAATTAAAAAATAGGTTCTTGTATTTTTTTGTTTTATATTCTTAGGTAGTCTTTTAACATACAAAAAATTATTTAGCTTTGTAGTTATTTAACTTTAGAAAAAATATTTATTTTTATAGTGTTTGGGTAAATCTTAATTTTAAACTCATAAAATTAGTTATGTGTATATTTAAAAATTATTTAATTTTGTAAATATATTATTGGGCTTTTATCTACAATAAATAAAAAGGTAATTATATATTTATTTTAAATTTTACAATAATCTAAGTTTTTAATAAATTGTTAAAGGATAATCCAAACTTGCGACAATATAACTAAAAGCATACAAATATTTTTTATTTCTTTAAATACATAAATTACATAATCAGTACAAAAATTTGTTTTTTTTTTGTTTTTTATAGTGAAAAAACTGTTAGCCTTTTTTTTGTTTGGAGTAAAATTTTTGAATAAATGGCAATGCTGGTAGTAGGCCTTTGATGGAAAATAAAAAAAAACAAACAAAATGGTTTTTTGCTCCTCCTTATTGGTGCCTTTTTCACAAAGAAAAATCTAAAAAACTACTAAATTGGACAACTTTAAAAAAAATCATATTTTTTTAAAATCGCGCTAGTTTAGATATTTTGAATAGATAGATGATAGAAAAAACTTACATAAAGATTTTTTTTATCAAAACGTAATCTGTCCATCAATATGTATCAATCAAAACATAATTTGTTCCTGAATTTCATTCAAAACGTGTTATGTCCATCTTTTAAATAATTATTAAAAATAATAAAACGACATTTTATTTACCAGATTATGGCCTATTGAAAGCTTAGTGGAGGGCATTAAATTTACCCCATAATATTAGCCATAAACATCAATACCTATCATGAAAATAGTTTTTCTTATTTTACTCATTTTATTATTTATGTGACAAATTACGTTTTAAATGTCAGCTCCTCAATTGTCCAAAAAAATAGTAAACGGGTTGCGTAACTACATACTATACTATTACTCAGAGCACCGGCGATAGAGGTTGCTCTGAGTCGCAGTATAGATTGTAGTGACGAATACGCTCAAATTTTCACTTCCTAATATACTATAGCCCAGAGCGGCGGTTAAAAATATTATATAAAATGCTGTATAGCATGTTGTATCACTATAAAAATGTGATGAAATTCTTTGGATGGGTACTTACAAAGGTATTTAAATGGGGTTTTTATTGCCTGCATAAAATCCTCAGACAGATTTGTTTTGTTTAATGACCTAAACTATTATAAATTGTTGTATTGATACAATACCTGCTTTAACCTTACTCCCTTATAACTTTATAATAACAAAAAGCACAAGCATAATAACGTTTCGACAGATAAGTACAACATCACGAGGGAGTTATTTCAGAGGTACGTAGAGGGACGTATTGTCAGAGTTTCAAATGTAGGTTGTATCATAGTTATATATTTTAAATTCTTAGAATTAAAGTGAAAAGCAAACCAGTTTATTTAATATTTAATTTTTTAATTATTACAAAAAAATACACTTTTTATAAATACGTGATGTATTTATTATATCGTGCTTAAAATAAAAGAAAATAAACTCATATAAATAAAACAACATTAGGCTTAAAAAAACGTTGATATAAAATAAAATTATAAAGATAAAACAGAATAATATAAAATACCTATACAATAGTGAGATTTAGCACTACGTCTATTAACAAGAACCGCTTTACTTAAGGATCTTGAGGCTTTGCGTTTTCTATTAAGATTTTCATTTTTGGCGGGTCTTCCAGCCTCAATCCTTTTGGAACCAGATGTTAAAATGTTAAAAATAACATATCACCAGACTCAACAAACATTATCGTTCAACTAAATAAATGTCATGAAAAAATTAAAACTCCTACAGAACTATTACATGCATTTGCTAATATAAAAAATATGTGGCGTAAAAAAAAATAACGTTCAACCGACATCAATTAGTAGGCGCACACAAAGACTTGGCCTCACGTCTGGTTCCAAAAATTAAATACTAAATAAACTGGTTTGATTTCCACTTCTAAGAATTTAAAATATACAACTGTGATTCAACCTATAATTGAGAACTCTGACAATACTTCCCTCTACGTACCTCTGAAATAACTCCCTCGTAATGTAGTACTTATCTGATAAAACGTTATTATGCTTATGCTTTTTGTTATTATAAAGTTATAAGGGAGTAAGGTTAAAGCAGGTATTGTATCAATACAATAATTTATAATAGTTCAGGACATTAAATAAAACAAATCTGTCTAAGGATTTTATGCAGGAAATAAAACCCCCATTTAAATACCTTTGTAAGTACCCATCCAAAAAATTTCAACATATTTTCATAGTGATACAATAAGCTATACAGCATTTTATATAATATTTTTAACCGCCGCTCTGGGCTGTAGTATATTATGAAGTGAAAATACACGCGTCTACGTCACTACAATCTATACTGCGACCAGAGCAACCTTTATCGCCGGTGCTCTGAGTAATAGTATAGTATGTAATTACGCAAACGGGTTATTAAACCTATTTGCATATTCTACAACTTGCATATTTTTTATTTTCATATATAATTAGCAGAAAGTGTAGAAAACGGCTTAAAACATTACGGGCAACAAGCGGTCTTGCTCTTAGAGTAGGGTAGTGTGGGTTTAAAGCAAGTCGTAAAAATACAAACTCCTAGCGAGGTAACTTTTTCCTAGCCTGCTTCGATCCCGCATTACTCTGCCTTAAAAGCGAAATAGCGCGTAATGCACAATGTCCGAAGCCGTTTTTACACTTTTTGTCAGATTTGCATGTAAATCAAAGATATAAATGTTGTAAAATAAAATATAAATTTTAATAATCCATTCACTACATTTAAATCTGATAATTACAGATAATACGCCGAATCGTCCAAAATATCACTGCAAAAAATTGAAACTGCGATATTTAAAAAAAAAACATACATCGGAGATTCGCATTTCAACTTTAAAGCGGTCCAAGTTATAAATTTTTAAAAAAGTTGTTAATTTTAGTTTTTTTTCGACTTTTCTCTGCGAAAGATATTACAATTTGCGATATAAGAATTCGCGAAAAACAGTCTTGTTTCTTTTTGATACTTTACAAAACGACTATTTTTACAGTTGTTTGCATTTTCCCAGAAATAATTTTAAATAAATTGTTAAGTTTAAAAACGGTTTAAATAATTAATAGTCTTCATCCTAAATAGTTTGCTTGGTAGAAGAGTATTTGAAAAACACAAAAACTCAATACAAAACAATATTTTCAAACATAGAAATAATAGGTTGTTTTAAAACAGGGTAAAATTAAAATCCTTTGTTGTTCATTATGACGTGGATAAACCTACTACATACCCTGGCCTTAATCAAGCACTAAAATTATTATATAATTAAGCGCATTAGATAGATCAAAGACCTAATTTGTATCTGAAATATTATAAAATATTTATTTAGGGTAATATCAAACCTATAATGTTTATTTTCAGTTTTCATTGAGGGTCCAATAAACATATTAAGTAAATTAACGTCTATTTCATAGGGCGGATCAAAGATTTAAATTTAAATTCTAATTAAAACAAAATATTTATCCACGGTAATATTAACCCTTAAATATTTATTCTCTGTCTGTTAACAGAGTTCCTTATAACCAATACTAAAATACTTTGAGAAATATACTCCTTTAAACCCTCTATTACTGTCATCACAGAAGATTAATAGCTAATTATGGAATGAAATTAGATTTAATTTTGTGCCCCTTATCAACGAATTTAAGCACAAATAGCTATAAGCAAAGATAATACTACTACGAATAGATGGTTCATTTAAATGGGGCGTTTTGAATCAGTTCGAAGATATCAATGCTTCCGTAAATGCGAATAAAATTAAGTCCCAGCGAAACAAACCGTGCGACATTGCCAATGTCTGTCGCTTGTACCTTATTCGGAACACGAAGTAGCGAAAGCGGGCGGCTAAACGGATTGTGTTTTTTCTAGTCGCGTTTCATCACGCCAAAAGTAAAGGCCTGCCGGCAACACTGTTTAACTTTCGTTCAGGGATAGCGCGAAAATCTCTCGATGGACTTCGGCTCGCGTTAGCCAAAGTCCATTAGGGGTATCAAAAATATAGCATTGAATGGTTCATCTTATCCGTAGTAGTATTATCTTTGCTATACTGGCTTATATGATTTCTTTTTAATTCTAAGAAGAGAAAGAATACAAGCTTATGCAATAAGGATTAAACAGGACCATACTTGTAACTTTTTTCATTAAAAAAATGTAAAAGCGCCATTTTGTGTTTTTTTCCGTTAGACCTAAAGGAGTTTTTTACCAAATATTTTGAATTGGAACAAAAACAAACGACATAAAATTATCACTCTCTTAATGAAACATTCTATTTATTGGTTCGTTTCTTTAAAAGCGTTTTTTTTTTCAACCAATCTAACGACAACATTTGAAATTTAAGATTTATTATTGATTTCTAGTAACATTTGAATAATTATAATTTATACGAAATATTTACAATTTGGATTAAAAAAAAACAAACAAATTAACATAAAATATCTAAAATGTCACTACACAAAAAAATGTAGCTTTTAATATTTTTTTAATATACAGGGTACCACAGATTCGAGTGCATGCATGGGGATTTCGGAAACCGTAAGAGATACGAAGTCGGTTAAATTATGGCAAGGTTGCGCATTTAGGTGCCTAACAACATGCCTATTAGAAAGTTGTAAAATTCCCAGTACTTCCGGAGATATCTGGAAAAACCGAAATTTGCCGATTTTATTTTTATTTTTTTCTGACGTTATTTAAAGAGATATAGAAAAGCAAAAGACACTTTCTTATAGCCACTTTTTAGCTCTACAAAAAGCGTTGGAGATTTTTTACAACGTTTCGTTTGTTAGACCATCATAACTTTATTTTTTTAAATACGGCACTTAATTGTTTATTGCATTTTTTTGAAGCAGTTATAATTTCAATTACAATGATGTATAACATTTAATATTTTTCTGTTGAATAAACATATTTTCCATAAGAGGCAATGAGCTATACATTTTTGTAATGGGGAAGATAAGGGGTTTAAAAAAATTAATAAAAAACCCAGATCCGTATTTAAAAAAATAAAGTTAATGATGGTTTAACGAAAACAAAACGTCGTACGGAAAATCTCTCAACGCTGTTTTGTAGAGCTTAAGAAGTGGCCACGAGACAGTGTCTTTTGTTTTTCCATATCTCTTTAAATAACGCTAGGAAAAATTAGAAACGAAATTAGCTAATTTCGGTTTTTTCCGGATATCTCCGGAAGTACTCGGAATTTTACAACTTTCTATTGGGCATGTTGTTAGGCACCTGAATTCGCAACCTTACCATAATTTAACCGACTTCGTATCTCTTAGGGTTTCCAAGATCCCCATGCATGCACTCGAATCTGTGGCACCCTGTATACTGGTAAAAGTAGGTAATTAATGAAATTTTCCTATTTTCTTAGTTAATGTTACTTAGCATTAAAAATTGGGGCAAGTTTGTGAAAGGTTATCCATTCCAAAAAAATTTAGTTTTTGATGTATTGCCACTTTAATATTTTTATATGGTAATTCAATGATACTTAGAGTTGGCTAAGATGACATTAAAAATAATCTCTATAAAAATTTTACCGTCATAACTAACTGAAAGTAAACAGTTCTAGTCAAATAGAAGTATAACTAAAGTTAAAATCAGCAACCGCCATATAAAAGTATAAAACTGGTTATATATTAAAACCAAAAATTTTTGGAATAGACAACCTTAAACAAACTGCTTCCTTTTTTTAAAGCTTATTTTTTGGGATTCCTATTAATAAAAAAATGCCAATTTTCCAATTTTCACTTTTTATCTTATTTTTTGAACACCCTGTATAACAGGTTATTAAAATACTGAAAAACATTTCTTAAAAAAAGTCTCTTTAACAATAAATCTAACTCATACTAAATAATAAAGGCTTTCTCATAGCAGAAACTGCCTGCAAACGTCATTTTTGACGTAAAAACTTAAATATGTCAAAAACCTTTAAATTCAGGTGTGATTTGATACATGAAATATGCCCAAAATCCTGTGTAGAATCTAAAAAAGAAATAATATTTAGGGTGTATCATTTAAAATAAGCAAGTTGGCACATACTCCCAGTATAGCCGGAGGTGGCACACACTTGAAAATATTTTAGTTAACTGCCCTTACAAACATAAGTATACCTTTAAATTTTTAAAACTTTTTAAAGCCCAGTTATCAAGAAATCGATTGCCGCAATTTTTCGTGGAAGAACCTGTAAATATGGTTCTGTTAAGTCCTCTTAAATGGCCTTGTACCTAAAATATAAAAATGTTTATTAAAATTTCTTATGCCTTATCTATTTGCTAAAATACAGTGCCCATTTTTAAAATAGTTTTTGAAACACACTGAATAAAATATAATAACAACAAAAACAGAATATAACTTGCTAGATAAGAAAATAAATTTAAACACGAACTAGACAAAACAGTCAATGTAATAATCGATATCATAAAATATTGACGAAATAGTGAAGATGTTTCGTGTATAAAGTAACTTGAAGCTTTTAAAATATTACTTATTGATGCACTTGGAAGTTTGCTTTTACATTAAACTTTAAAACTAAGTTGATTCAACTAACGATAGTCTCGTTAGGGTCGATATGAGCAATTCAATTACTTAAGTTTTACAAAATAAAAGGTATAAGTAGTTTTTTAACCGATAAAGTTGTAGTAGATAAAAGTATTTAAATGTTAAAGAACAATTAACAATTTAAAATTTGAAAAGGTTCCTCATGAGTAAACTTTTGTTTACGCATTAAATTAAAAAAAAGTGTAATGGCCGGTTACATCAACATTATTCTTAATAGATCTTTAACTAAGAAACTCTTAAATATAAGGACAACTTTTTTTTTTAATACAAAATAAAATATAATTTGTAAAAAAAATTTGATTTTTTTTATTCTTGAAAAACTTATAGGGGATGAGTTGGTGATTCCGCAAATCACAATAAATACACAAAGTTTTAAAAATTTCAAGGAGCGACAAAAAATGTCAATATGCAAAACAGTGTTATTAACGTACGCCCATGTATCAGAGACCTACTTAAAGTCAATATTTATATCCAATGTATTTTAATTTAACCTCTAAGAAATTCCAACTCCCAAATCCAAAGTTGCGGTTATAAAACACTTATTGATACTCCATTTAATACTATATTTCGCTCAAGAACCTTGCAAACTTATGTTAATAATTTTTTATCATTTATAAAAAAAAAGTTGAAGGGTTCATAAAATTAAATAATAAACCAAAAATTAAATAAAAACATCTATAATCTTATGCTTGTCAAAAAAAAACTATTTATTAAACTGCTATCATATCATCAATCATGCTTTCAGATCGTTTGTCAGATTATTGGTAATTATCTTTACCAGACAAGTGGTTGAAATATCGATTTTTGTTGGAGTATTTAATAAAACTAAGCATGGATAAGCAAATCTTTTTCGTAGCATGTAGCAAAATTTATAAGCTATACTTAAATTATTTTACTATCATTATCACATCATTATACAGCGTTACAATTGTTGTACTTTTATCATTAAAGGTTGAGTCGCATTATACGTTCCGTTTTCGTTCCCTTCCATATCTCTTCCGTTTAAATGAAATATTATTACATTAAAATAAATGCTTCTATGTACATCTTTCGTTCCGTTTACATGCCGTTTTTAATCAGTTCCGGTCGAATTAATTGCTTACATATTTTTGACGGACCGGCTGAGACGTGTCGAAAGCGAAACGGATAATGAGAACAATGATCAGTTCCATGTCCAATGCGTCAAAGCGGTGATTTTGCTCTGAAAAGGAAGACGGGAAACGAAGCAGTTTTTGAAAAAAAAATTTACCTGTAGCAAATCTTCTCATATTTCCGAATCTAACCGCTTTATCTCGCTAGGACAACAGAAAGGGTCCGAAAATTGCTTTTATAGAGCTGACTACGCGATTCAAGCTAATATGCCGCATTCAAGCTATACATACCTGGAATAAAAGGAAAAAAATCCACCGTCATGATATTTTTCTCGTCACCAGAAAACAAGTATTTAGAATTTTCGGAGTGATTACGGAAAACTTAAAATTTCCAAGTCAAATATATGAAATCTACCGAAACCAAAAATTCACAATCTTCCAATCTACGAGGAATTTTCCCGAAAACCTAGTTTTTATAGTTTTTGACCTAAAAAATACATAGGAAATATCTGTTGAGCTCTAAAATATATCGCCATGTTTTTAGATCCCCGTTTAGCTAGTAGGCGGAATCTTAGCCCAAACGGTGAACCGACAAAATGACAACAATTTAACTGAAGTATAATGGTTATGGAACGAAACGGAATGTATAATGAGAATCAACCTTTAAACATCAATATGACTTATCTCAAAACAAATCTATGCACGAATTTTAAGTCCTTATTTAGTTTATTGGCCTAAACTACGAGGGGTATTACTTATATTTTGAGCCTAAAAACAAAAAGAAAGTTATTTGTCATTGGAAAACTTTACTCTTTTTCACAATATTTTTCTTGAGTACACTTTGCATGCAGAAATACACCGAAAATTATTAATGATGATCTCGCATTATTAGTTTTTGCACAGCATTAATGTTTTTTGACAGAATAACGATAAATTTTGTTATATTAGCGTCCACAGTGACATATGATGTGCCTTCATCGCCAAAGTAAGTTGATCGATACAATTATGTCTTGATAATTCACGTTAAAAGTCGTAAGAGATGATTGTATGAATATATTTCTGAGTTTTTTTTCAAGTGACGTTTAGAAAACAAAACGTTTTAAAAAAGTTTATATATTAAAATAACTACGCGTAAAAATGCGTACGGTACTTAAGCCAAAAATATAGGTAGTTCCCCTCGTACTAGGTATATTTATGTGTCTGTAGACTTGGAAATTTTTTTACTTAAAATATATTTATTTATTCTCTACAGATATTTTATCGGATATTTTTTGTTTCTTTTAAGGTACACCGCCCTCCCAAAGAGTACAGTTTATCCTGGGAGAAGACTTAGGAGATGACAAACATGAAAGCCATCCACTTTTTTCTGAAATGGAGGAGCTATTTATTGATGGAGACGACATGGAGTGGAAAGAGACAGCTAGATGGATAAAATTTGAAGAAGATGTTGAAGAAGGTATAGTAATGCAGTAAAAATATATTATATTATTGAAATTAAAATATAAAGTAAAAAAACTTGTTTTGTAGTTTAAAAATAAAAACTTTATTATTTGATTTGATTTGATTAGGTGGTAATAGATGGTCAAAGCCTCATGTGTCTACTTTATCCCTTCACTCACTTTTTGAACTCAGAAGTCTGATTCTAAATGGATCAGTAATTTTGGACATGGAAGCGACGAACATAGAACAAATTGCCGACCTTGTGTTAGATAATATGATTAATAATAACAGGTCAGTAAAGTTAATTCTTAACTTTTTAGTATGAATTAGGCCTACCTGGGTTATTTTAGCCAGTAAAATTAATGACTATCTGAAAAGTCTTATACTCTAGTAATTAAATATTCATTTCTTTTTTAAAGGTTACCAATAACACAGAAAGAAAAGGTCAAAGAAGCTCTTTTAAAAAGACATAGACACCAGCACCAAAGACAAAAACACGGACTGCCTTTTATAAGATCTTTGCAAGAAATAGGAAAAAATCATTCCACCTCAAAAAGTAAGTATTTCAAAGGGTTTTATTGGAAAAATTATTTTTTAATAATTTACTGCCAAGTAAATAGTTCATAAATATTTTTTAAAAATTTTACACCGATACTTATTAGTTACCGAGGCCGTGGAAGAGATTTTCAACTGAAAATTGGATCCCGTTTAAAAAAAAAGTAGAATGATTTGTCTTAGCTTCATTTTTTTGCTGCAATACCACAAGTCTTTTACGTATTATAAAAAGTTAGATATAACAAAATTGTTGGGATTTAAAATACTGCAGGATGATATAAGTGATTGTCAAAATTGTTTAATGTATTGGATCTCATAAGTATTTTCATAATAGAAATATGATACTCACTTCTTTATGTGTAAGGTAAAAGCAAATATTCTCTTTATCGTAGACAAAAAAAATGTTTTAGGTAAATGAATATTTTATTGGGTAAAATAAAAGATAAATATATCTCTAAAATTATACTTTTCCATATCTTTATTAAGTATTTTAAAAGCATTCATACCCAACAAAAGTATGACGCTCATTTCTTTATACTATAATTCATAACCAGCGGAAATATGATGTTTATTTTTTTTTGTTTTTACAAAATTAGAAATTTATTTTTACATAAAGATATTAATAAAATATTTTAGGTTGTTTACCATTAGTTTGCATTGGCCGGCCTCCAAAGAAAAAGAAGCGGACTACAAACCGAAATACTCTTAAATTAAATGGTTCTAACGGTATCGTTTCGGAAAAAGGTTAGAATTTGGTATCGTTTAAGGTTATGGGAGTTTATCTGTCAGGCTTTATGTTTAACTCATGCAGTTTTGGTCGCTAACTTATATTGGGAAAAAACATGTGTTTGTCTAAACTAACATACTAATGAGCTTGATTCGATTGCTTTATTGTATTTTTTTTAACGAAAAGTGTTCTTACTATTTGACAAGAGTTTTAGTATTAACACAGTCTATTTTAGAACTAACCTCTTAATATTAAATGGGATTTTTTGTATGGTGGTGACGGGATAAAAAATACTAACAAAGTTTAAAAAATAGGTCTAAAAATAGTTAAAAAAATATACTTTTGCAAGCACCTAAAATGCGATATATCATACTAAGAAATTAAATACTTACATAAAATTAATAAACTAACTAATACTACTAATGACCTAAATAATAAAAATAAGATGTTAAGATAATGGAATAGTAAAAGCAAAATTAAAGATATAAAGTTGCATGCTTTCAAGCTCAATATAAGAGTTTTTTTTTTCTTTCTAAGGCTAAACTTTACAGAATTTCATTTATTTTAATAACAGAAGAATATATTAAGAGAATAAAAAGCCTTTCCGCGAAAAAAGCAAATTTATTAAGCTTTGCAGCGTCAAAAAAAGAAAGTATATTCCAAATTAAATTGTTTCGCATATCTTATACAATATTATCTACCAAATTATTTGTAGTGTAAAATAAAAATATAACTTTATACTATGACAAATGTCAAACAAAATACTTTAATATAACTTACCTTAATAAATATAATTATAACGCATTTATAAATATATTAGTCAGTCTGAATTTGGCTTCAGCAGTTTGTCATTCATTGTCATTTTAAAGAAGTCACCTGTCGCATTTCTTTGTGTTAAAATAAAAAGCCGCCGGTTAAATAAACTATTTTTCTATTCTATTGTAATCTACTACACTTTCTGTCGCAAATATAACTTTGGGGATTATAACTTTCTCTCATTAGACAAGGCGTAATTTACTGCAGTTATAATTAAAAATTTGTTTCAGAAGTCTTTATGAAGTAAATATTTTACTAGAATGAACTACCACAAAGACAGTTTATTACTTTGAGACTAAGAATATTAATTTAATATCAGTCAAATTATTTAAAAGCATTTATATTGCAAATAACAAAGAAATCCTAAGGTATTACTTGTTAGAATTGTGTTTTTATGGAGTGAAAAAAATCTATTAAAAAACACCTACACATACGGAATTTCCAAAATGTTATTTATCCAAATAATTGACATTAGGTAATGACATTATTAATAATCTGAGTGAATCTAATGGTCTGTTGTGACAAGATCATTATTAGGAATATCACATGAAGAACTCTATAACACAGCAATATTTTTTTAAACAAAAGACTAAAAATTATTGTTAAAAACTCTTTTATAGTTATCGCAACAAACACCAAAGTGTTTAGATCATTCCTAGAGAAACTAGTTGTCATATTTTTATACTTAGAATACGCCTTATGTTTTTTTTTTCGATAATATTGAAAAAACTGTAGATATTTTTAAAAATGTGCCAAATATTAAATGTTAAATTAAATATATGTCTTAATTACGAAAAAGTTAAAATTGTATGCTTTTTTTACCATTTTTCGTAGCTGAGTATACCGAACATGTCCAAGGATTTACAACGTGGTTTACCTTGCGTCATCCCGCCAAAGGTAGTGTTTTTTTTAGATTACAACTGTACTCCTAAAATGTTTTCTTTATTTCTTGATATAATGTAAATTTCTAACACTACTTTGCACCAGATCTCTATATTAGTAAGCATGTCCTGAAAAATACATTTAAATCAAGTTGTACGTGATATATATTTACTGTATATTCTGCTGTATTATTAGCTAAACATGTTGTTATATAATATTCTGCACTTATTAAAAAATATTTATTTTATTGTTTTACTTTTCTTATTAGAAGAAATAGTCCAGTAACTGAAGACACACACACAAATCTGTACAGCCTTCATTTGTAGCGCAATTCTTAGGTCTTTGCGGATGCTTTCAAGCGAGAAAAAGTTTATAGTCCGGGAGCCGGCAATCCCGAGATCGCGGATTTGCAAAATTTTTATATAAATTTATAGCTTTTAGTCATAGGAACACAATGCATTCGGTAAGCCTCGATTTAGTTGGCCGAAAATTAAAAAAAAAAAAAAGGCAAAAATGTTTCCCCGTTTTCGCGGATTTCGATAAAAAATGGTGTATTCTATAGGAAATTTTGTAATTTAACGTAAAAAAATTAGCTTACCCAGCCGAAAGGGCCCGGCTTACCTATTTAAAGGGTGTGACACAGCCCTACTTCACTTAACAAGCCGTGAACAAGGAAATCTGGCAACTATCGTTCAGATATAGATCGACACACGTTTGCTGTTATTTTGTCATATGATTTACGTTTAATGACCTGTTGCTCTGATGTGTTTTTGTAAATAAATCAGCTTTTTGAAAGAAAATATTGTTAAGATAAAGTCTTAACCTGTAAAAGGTCTTACTTTTGAGATTTGTGAGTGACCGGACAGGTTTTTTCCGCAGACATTGCGTAAAAACAAAAATATCCGCGGGTAAAAAGTGCCGGTGTTATAAAGGCTTAAAGTAAATGGCGGCAAATGAACCTGACATTTTGTGGTGGTGCTTTTAAAAAATAATTAAAATTGAAAGTGTGTTTTAATGATTCGTGTTTGGCTTTGATTTTGTAGGTATTTTTTTAGTTATTTTTAAAAACAGTAACAAATATTAGCATTGGAAATTACCGTAAGTAGTTAGGGATTCCGAACATTTTGGAATTTTGTCGTTCGTTTTGGTTTTTGTTATTGCGTTGCATAGGTACCTGGCTGCCTGCTTATTAGATTCTATTTAGTTACTGTTATTATTATTATTTTTCTATTACTAAAAATGTAATTTCATTGATCCAAAAAATGGGTTTCAAGTTCTAGATATCATAACTGACCACCACAGAATTAACCGATCCATGTTTTCTAATATAACAAGCAAAAATTTAACTTCTTTCCCCAACCCTGATCTACCAGAAAGCAAAATATTTACTAGCTTTGATTTTGTGCATTTATTTAAAAACACAATTAATAACTGGCGAAACTTAAAAAACTTAGATAAAACCTTTGTTTATCCAGATTTTGATCATTTTGATGTGATTAGACATGCAAAATATAATGACTTAAGAGTATGTATGAGCAGGAGAAGGACCTCGTTGTAAAAAAATCTTTTAAACTTAACCATAAAACAGTTTATCCCAACAATTTTGAGCGTCAAAAAGTTTTTATTGCGGATATCATATGTAATTTTTCAACAATCGCAGCTTTAAATGACTTTGGTTTTAAAGACACAGCATCTTTTCTGAAATTATCAGACATTGGTGGGATATTGCTCAGTAATACTAATACTTTAAGGGGTAAAGTAAAAAGAAACGAGTATTGCGATCCCATCTCTAAAATTGATCATTTCTCTGTTAATTTTTTAAGAAATTTTTACCTGGGTTGAAGCTAGCATAAACTTGAAAACAATAATGGTCGCCTTACAAACGACACCTATTCTGCACTTTGCCATAGTATATCTGTTTTACTAGAAATAATTGACTATTCATTTTCAAAATTTGATTTGTCATATATTTTACCAGGTAAATTTACTACTGAAAAGTTAGAAAAGATTTGGTAAATACAGACTTTCGCAGGTTGTAATTACAATGTTAGCTTTGATGATATTTTTAATGCTGAGAAAAAAATTAGACGCAAACATATATTTAGAAGCGCTGAGGATGGTAATTTCTCTTTAGCTAAGATTAAAAACAGGGAGACAGCTGTATCCAGGAAAATGATCTTGATTGATTAAAAATAATTACACTGAAAATTTTTTGTTTTTACTTGAAACTGAATACCTAAATGAATATGAAATTGACAAATCGGTACAAATTTATATAGCCGGTTATGCTGCCTCACAAAATTGTAAAAAATATAATAATTGTAGCATTTGTGTTTTTCTTGTTGAAAGTAAGGAAACCTAATTTACGACGAATACTTTGATTGTCTACAACGTGGCGGTTTAAAGGCTCCTACAAAATTGTTAAAGACGTTCTGTTCCATATGTGAGCGATTTTTGAGAAAATTATTAATGACCCTGCTACTGAGAGTGACTTAATAAAAATGGCAAATCAAAAGCTATCCTGTGTGATCTAACTAACTTAAGCACTAGACAACATGAAGGCTTTAATGATTTATGCTCGCAATGTATTTGTGGTAATGAGAACAAAAATATGTTCATTATGATGGGCTCTTTTTTTTCAAACATTCTTTAAATAATTGTGTTAAAAAAAAGAAATAACAAAAATGCCACAGAAAAATCGGAAAAGGCTGAGTCAAAAACAAGAAAAGGAAACTAGACACATTCAATAAATAAATAAACAAAACTCAAACTAAGTACAATTACTAACTAAATGTTAAATTACACTTGTTTGCTTTTACAACAGCATCATATTCTTATGCCTCGACCTATGCACATAAATTAATTTGTTTTAGAGTTTAAATATTATATATAAATATTCATTTTTTCAATTATTATACTGATTTAATTATTTTAATGGAAATATCAATACTATTTACGCGATCTTTGAATCGAGCCTTAAATGAATTTAAAAATACGCGCCTCGATACCCGGATTACGGCCCATCGCGCTCGCCAGAAACCGATCTGAATCTCATGCCGGTTGCGGCGTTGCCAAGTGGTTGTTCACGGCTTGTTAAGTGAAGTAGGGCTGTGGGTGTGATTGAGGGGTAAAATTTCCCCATCATTCCGGAAAATCTTTTAAATTTGTTTGTTTTTATGTGAACTTTAAAAATATTTTGGTACGCGTGTCTAAAAACGGCCGGAAATATCGGGCTTACCAGTTTTATTCTATACGGACTCGATACACATTAATAATAATGAGTCTTAAATTAAATCATTTTACTCTGTATTAAATGTTTTCTGTAAAAGTATTCTTCTATCACTACTAACAGGACTCTTTATATAATATTAATCCTATTTCATGAAAAATAATTCTTATTTATAATTTTTCCATACATAAAATAATCCAATACAGAACATTGTACGAGATTTTTGGTTCAGGATCAAACCCTGCATAAGTTTTCTCTGTCTATCTACTATATATTTAAAATTTACTTGCCTGCATTATATGACGCGTACAAGCCTGTTAAGGTCAGGTTGTCCTAGAGCGTCTTTTCAAGTTTAGGTCAAGTAGAAGAAATTCTGAGTCAACATGAAAACGATGAAGAATGTGACGAATCAGAGGATGAGAGACATTATGATTGTGATGATGATAGTTTAGATGAATAATAATAAATATATTTTGCTTTCGTATAAAAAATTGTTTATTGTATTATCTTGAATTAATAAATTTATTACGATATTTAAATCAACTGAAAAAAAATTACCTCAAATAAAAATGTTGCTACATTTCCTTTGATCATAGTTTTCCTTTTACAACCTGTTGCTTGTAAAATGTTTTAATTTAAGACTCATTATTATTGATAATCTCGATATTTCCAGCCGTTTTTAGACACGCGAAAAATTTATAAAATTTATTTATTCTACAGATTTTCTAGAACTTCAGAAACCTTTAAAAATGCAGATGGGCAAAACAATTTTTTATCGAAACTCATGAAAGATGGTAAACGAAATATTCTGGAATTATTGAACACTTGCTAAGGTCTCATTATAAAAAAGAAATATAATAACAAACCATTTTTTTAAATACCAATAAATTAATGAGATACTCTTAAAATATGGTAAAAGAAAAACTTTGACCGCTTTTTTTAATATTCTAGAAAAATTAGAATGGACCCAAACTCATATGCAATGATAGGTACGGGTTCTCCCATTCCGATGAACTTTGAATGATTAAAAAAATGTACATTATTACCCGAGTAATGGAACAATTCATCCGCCCGCCTATAAGTGAATTCATGAAGATAGCGGCATTCTAGCGGTAGAGCGGTAGCTAAAATGAGGGGACTTTTAGGTCCCGTTATCTTGAAAACTATAGATGTTTTGAAAAAATATAGAAAATTTTTGTAGACTATAAGGCGATCTTCATTTTTTGTTGAAGAAAAATTCTTGAATTCTCATATTTTGGCAGATATTAGCGGAAAACCCATTTTTTGGGCCTTGAGGGGCCCTTTTTTAAAATTTGAATACGATATATTTGATTCTGTTTTTTCCTGCAATAAAATAGGTCACTTTTCAGAAACTACATCTAAGGTATCCTTAAAATACGTGTACAAAAAATTATAAAAAAACCCTGATGTCAATGTGTATCCATTTTTTGCAAATATCACGTTTTTTACTTTGAACTGTTTCTAAAAAGTAAAAAATTAAAATTTCGAAAAACCCTTCCAGCGTTACCTGGAGACAGAAATTATCTAACGAAAAAATGTTGCTTTTTTGACTTTAGATAATTCAGCACCTACTGATCAGGGGCACTGCAGTTCTACTGTTTTCCGAGACGTTTTCAAATAATAACTGCCATTGCCGCATTTTTTAATATTTCTTCATAAAAAATATACTTAGTATTAAAATTAACGTTATCCCCTCCCTAACAAAATAAATTACAGACGGCGACAATACAATAAAAATTAATATTTATTTTACATAAAATGTCTTTGCATAAATTTTAACAAAGCAATGCGGGCGGGAAATAAGCAAAACATATGGCACTTCTAACAGTTAAATGCAAACAGGCCGTTCCGACGTTCTGACCCCTGATCTACCTCATGTAATAACATTATGCCACTAAAAATAGCCACATTGAATTTGAACGGTCAAATTTTTAGAATGTTTTAATGCACACCGGACTACTTTAAGAAGTTATAGTAATACCTACCTTTTTTATTCTTTTTTTAGTAACAAAATAATTTACTCCATATAAAAATTTGCGATTTAAAGTTTAAAAAATAACACCAAATACCTGAAATACCAAAGCATAAAAGGTCAATAATCTGTCAAAGTCTTAAGTGTAACCATTTTTTAATACATAATGGTAATAGTGAAACATCGTGGGTTCAGTATTATACTGTTCTAACAGCACTTTTAAGGAAACGTTTTTTTATGCTAAAAACGATAGTATAAAAATTTCTGTTCTATGTGTTATAAATCCCTTTAAATAATTTAAAACACAAACTTAAATAAGACCAGTATTAAATTGTTCTATTAGTCATATTTAAAAACAGTTTAATATTATAATGTTCTAATAGCCCAACCAATGAGAGTGATAGTATTTTGTGCTGTTAGAACAATATAATTTTGCTGTTTCAGTTTTGTCTGCGAGTAGTAGCAATAAACACGGCGTGTTTGTTTACTGCAATTTTGCAATTTTTATTAAAATACGACAAGGCAATGATATTGGATCTGCTTTAATAAAAATATTAGATAGAGTGGTGAAAGATTTCCCTCATATTAACAAAATTATTCTCTGGTCGGATTCTTGCGTGCCTCAAAATAAAAACTCTATCATGAGTCTGGCCCTTATGAAGTTCTTAGAAAAATATCCGAACATTAATGAAATCATACATAAATTTTGTGAACCGGGGTACAGTGACATACAAGAAGTCGACAACATTCACAGCCAAATCCAGCGAAAGCTTTCGAGCGCAGAAATGTTCAGCCCTATAGGATTGTTGCGTAATCTGGGTACTGTAAATCAAAGACATCATTTTAAGGTATTTCACATGACACATAAAGATTTCTATCTGTACAAAGAAGCATCGCAAATCTTAAATTAAAAAAAAATCCCTTATGCCTCTTTAAAACAAATAATGCATTCTCAGGATTACTCACTAAATTGTATTATAAACTCCATCATCAGATGAAAATTTTATCGAAGTCCCCATCAGTTCATCAAGCAAACTACTTCTATTGTACCGCTACCAGCTATACCAATTACACCACAACCTAAAAAATGTCTTTTACCATTTGCAAAAGTTGCAGATCTTACAAACTTGTTTAAGTTTATGCCGGCTGTGGATATTACCTTTATTCGCACTTTTTTCAAAGAATATAATGACGCAACCGTGTTTGCTAAGTAATTGATATTTTGTAAAATTTTTACTCACAAATAAAAAAATGTTCTATCAAAAATTGTTTATTTTGCTTCAAAACGTATAAGAACAAAATTCAAATAAGAATCATGAAATTTTTTCATTCTTAAGTATATAATTCTAAAACCAGTACTTAAAATTATTAAACATTTCCATGGTGAAAACAAAAAATGAACATCAAATATGCAATCACCATTTCCCAATAATTTCATTTTGGACTCATAGAACAGTATAATACTGAACCCACGACATATTATTTTTAGATTTTAAAGAGAAAAATACATAAGATGGCCATTTTACATTTTTATTAAATACTATACACGTATTTTCCGAACACCCTATATGATATGTTAGTTCGGGGTAGAATGTAAATAAAATATGGTACATTTCGGCCACTTATTGGGGATTTTGCTTGCACCCCTAACCTGACATTTACAGAAAATCTTAGAAAGTGTAAGTGACAAATATGGAATACATTTTATAAAAGAAAATCTACCACATATTATAAAGAGTTTGCTCGATTTTTAGGAACACCCAGTATACCTGTATAATAAGTGCTTTAAAATTGTATGTACACATGTTCAACACTAAAAACGTATATTAAAATTTCCCCTGTATCGTTAATTTCATTTTTTCTTTCTCTTGTACTGCCAATCAAATATTTTGTTGTATATAAAATAATATTTCTCTATTAATTTTTCAGTTGAAGAACATAGTTTTTCCGAACACTCTTCTGGTAAAACACATGATTTTGGAAAATTCTTAAATGTTCCAGGACAGGGTAAAATTTGATATATATTAAATTTTGTGTCAATTTTCTACATTTTTTAGATGTTTTAGATGAGATGCACTTTAAATCATTATAATTTTTTAAAACCCACTTATGTTAAATACATTAAAAATATTGTAGATTTTTGTTTTTACTTACTTAGTTTCATAATTTATAGAGAATTTTTTTAAATCTTTTTATAGAAAAGTGATGAATTAGCCACTTTAAATCAAACTTGATTTTTATTACGTAGTTTGTCAGCACGTGTCAATCTGCAATTTGTGCATTTTTATTGAGTTATATAGCTTTGCCGCTTTGCATGCCACTAAAAGGAGCTTTCGCAATGTTAGATTTGCCGTTAAGTTTTTCTTTAAATATAAGTAGGTTAATATTTTAAAACTTTCATATGACAATTTTACTTAAAAGCTGGATGAAATTAAGTTTTCAAAATAAGAGTACCGTATGTTATAAATTGTTTAAATCTTAAAAAAGGTTACAGATTATGATTCTGCTTGAATTGCTTGCCAGAAACTTCATTTGTCTATTATTTTTTATATTCCCTCTCTTAGACAATTATTTAATCGATTGAATAAATGCGCATTAAGGTCATCTTAATGATTGTTGGTATAGCAATATGTGCCTTTTCTCATGGTTAAAGGTAATAATAGCTAGTTAAATGAAATAAAAACAAAAAATAATTAGTAAAAAGATCAAGAATTCTGAAGAAACTAAATTAAACTATTTTTTAAGCAACAGCTATTGTCCTTATAATGAGGTATTAAAGGTGCTTATTTTCCTGAAATGAAGAATTTCTTGACCTTTAAATCATAATCAATTTGCTAAGCTGTTGGCTTTAATTTGCTTAAAGTTATTTAATTTTCGGGGGTAATTGCACAAGTGCATCAAAATTACCGATAACTTTTGAATAAAATGTGTTTTTTATAATTGTAAAAACACGTTGAATGAAAAAATCATCTAGTTATTTTGATGCACGAGTGTAATTATTTTAATATTTTTCGAATCAATAAGAACTTGAATCAAGTAAATTTAAATATTGTATTAAACAGAATAAAAGACGTTTCGTTGGAAATATAAATTTGCGATGCAATTTTTGATTTCTGCAGTTCAATCACCGCTGTAATTTAGTGAAAATTGCACTCCCCTTATGAAAACTTTAACATATTAGGGAAATATTCGGTAATATTTTTTATATACAACCATTACTGTAACATGGCTTAAGTGTTTTTCGTTTAATGCTTCTTTATTAAAAACATTGTTATCTATAGCTCTACAAAGAAATAACAATGATTTTTAAACTACTACATTATTAAAAATAGGCAATTTTTAGTCCACATCCTTACACCCAACTGACGTTGTTACTTTTGTATCAAGTTAGTTAAATTAATTTAAAAATAGGAATTTTTAGTCCACATCCTTACACCCAACTGACGTTGTTACTTTTGTATCAAGTTAGTTAAATTAATGTTACAAACATGTTCAATGATTTTATCCCATGGTATGTTGCCAATAAACACCAATAATCGATTTTGATCGATCTGTCAGATATAAAAGTAAAATATTTTTATCATACTTATCAGTAGGTAGCAATTTCATAACGCAACTTCCTACTACTGCATTCTCTATTTCAGTAAGTTCAGCTAGTAAATCAGTCAAAAATTGTGTTTTAAAAGAGTGAAATAAAATTAATGTTTTATTACATCAATCAGCTTCTCAAATGCCTCCCTAAGTATATCTAGTAGTATTTTATCTGAAGGTCTATCTGCTGTAATTTTGAAATTTCTTGATAGTCGTAGATAGTCATAAACAATGTTCAATTGCAAATAAATTTTCAGTTGTGCTTATTTCTGTAAAAACATCATATTGTACGTTTTGTGCATTATTTTTAATTTGTTGCTACAAAATAATGTTTGCTTCTTATAACGTTGCAAAGTAAAATGTGTATTATTTTGTAACTTGACGCTAATGTCACCCTTTTAGATCTGCTACTTTTTAAGTACATATAAACGATTGCAGTTATTGTTTTTGAACTAAATTATCCATTGTCGCAAACTTGAAATTTCTTAGTCTCCCCGTCTTTTACTTGTAGCAACATTACTTTTTTTTTTAAATAAAACTTTATAATTTAAAACTTTACGCAAGAAAACTTTACACATATTGGATAAATACGGAAGAATATACCTTTGCAGAGGTATAAGGACTTTCAGTTTTTTTATTGTATTAAGGGTCTAGCAATAATATTTTCAGCAGAAGCGTTGTCGATTCTCATATTTTGCACTTCCTATGGCGCCTGCACTAAACGTCCTTTTCAAAATCATACAACCTACGTATTTGACTTGTTCATCTTAACCAGTTCAGGTATTAAAACTTGGTCAAATGATTTCGGAACACCCTTTATTTATTTCAATAGTCATGTGCTATAGAACTATAACATAAAAACTAAATAAAATTGTAATTAAAATTCAATCAAGTCACATTTATTTCTGCGTTACCTCTTTATTTACAACATTTTTACCGTAAAAAAGCTTTTAATTACGAAATTACGAACATAAAGTTTTTTTGTTGAACGACCTAAATTAACAACGAGGTAAACAAGCCTAAAAAGCCTTATTTGTATAACGGACTTATTGTCGAATAGTGTGCTGATGTTGGGGACAGTCATGAATTTTTAAAGTTTAATTAAAGGATTGGGATTCGAAATGGATTGGGGCATTAAAGGTCTTGTCCAGTTTAATGCCTCAAAATCCAAATTATGTTTACTGTCGGAAAAGGAATCTAAAAATATTTATCCTTTATTTATGAATGGCGAAATTATGCAGGAAAAAAACATTTAATCTGTGCGCGTTATTTTCAAGAGAGCTAGATCTGGCGAATCGGATGGATAATGCAACAAATTGTATTTTTGTCTCGACAAAAATGATTTTTATCTTTATAAACTACATCAATTTTTTACTAATTTTAAGATCCAGTGGAGACAAAAGGTTACAATAATATTTCAAGTATGGTGTTTTATTAGTTTGGGATCATCCATTGACAAAACTCTTACATGCACCTTAAAAACTGATCTTCTTAGCCAATTTCTGGACCCCAACCCGCTTTGTAGCCGAAGTAATGTGTTTTCGCCGCACTTAAGCTACCTGTTTTTATTTAGAATAATGGAGCTATACCCAAATATAAATTAAAATGATAAAACGATGCACAGAATCATTTTAATCCTTTTTAAAAGATTAAATATAGCTGAAAAAGTCGCATTCAAATTTGTTTTTGCTTTATTCTTAACAAATTTTCTCTCAAATGGCAGAAAAGCTTTTTGGTCCTTTGCCAAAAATATTAGTCAGAACTTTTGCACAAATTCTTTTCCACCCCTAATCTCTAAAGATGGAATTGTCTCTACCTCCAGGGGAAAAGCCGAACTATTTGCCAAACAATTTGCTGCCAATTCTACGCTTGATCCTCCTATTAATCTTCCTCTTCCAACAGTTGTCCCTGTTTCTCATAAAATGTCCGATATAATTTTTAAAGTCAAACAGATCAAGCGTATTCTTTCTTCTCTTAATACTAAAAATCGTCTGGGCTGGATGGCATACCAGCAATCGTCTTAAAATGTGCTCCCGAGCTTGCACCCATCTTAACTCGCCTCTTTCGAATCTCTTACGACACGGGCATTTTCCGGAGAGTTGGAAAGCTGCACGTGTGCAACCTGTCCCCAAAAAAGGATCCAAAAGTCTCCTTCTAACTATAGACCTATATCTCTTCTTTCAGTTGTTCGCAAAGTAATGGAAAAATTCATTAATTCCCAAATCTTAAAGTATCTGGAAAAACATAGATCTTACATGATAGACAATATGGATTCCCGTCACAGTAGATCCACAGCTGATCTTCTTTCCTTGTCTCACACAACTGGAACAAGTCCCTTGAGTTCCTTGGTGAATCCCAGATCGTTGCTCTTGACATATCCAAAGCTTTCGATCAGGTCTGGCATGATGGGCTTCTTAACAAACTTCCTTCTTACGGTCTTCCACCTAAGCTTTGCTCTTGGCTTTCCCGTTTCTTTCTAATCGACGTATATCAGTTAGTGTAGATGGTCATTCCTCCAGCTTCTACCAAATTAATGATGGGGTGCCCAGGGCTCAGTGCTGGCACCCACGCTGTTTCTTCTCACATTAACGATCTTCTCTCTTCCACAATCAGTCCATTCATAGTTTTGCTGACGATAGTACCCTCCACTCTAGTATTCAATTTCTTAACCACTGTGTAATTCTGATTTTGAAAACAAGCGCAGGTCAATGCAGATATCTCTTTCACAAGACCTCAAACTTATCTTCGTGTTCAGTTTAATGCCTCAAAAACACAGTCATGTTCGCTGTCGCGAAAAAAGTCTGCGAACGCTCATCCCTTACATATGAGCGGCCAAGTTCTGCAGAACAAAGAGTCGTTTAATCTAGTCGGCGTTAGTTTTGAGAATAACCTCAACTGGCATAAACACATTTTATCCAAAGCTTGGGCAGCTTCAAAAAAGATTGGATTCCTCTTTCGAGCCAGAAAATATTTCTCTTCTTCCAATCTGTAACTCTGTATGTATCCCAAATCAGACCCTCTTTGGAATATTGTTCTCATGTCTGGGGAATGGCGTCCCCTACAACACTTAGCAGTCTGGACTCCATTCAAAAAAGATCTGTTCGTCTTATTAATGATCCAACGCTCACAGAAAGGCTTCCTCTTCTTGCCCATCGTCGAGCTGTAGGGGATCTGTCGCTCTTCTATAGGTATTTTCACGGCTTCGGCTCAGAGGAATTGGCCAGTATTATTGTTCTCTGGCAGCTCCCAACAGAGCAACACGTAGTGCAACTTTTATGCATCCTTTTACAGTTTAGTTAGAGAGGCCCCGAACTTTCCAGCTTTCTTCGTTCCTTTATTCCTAGAGTGTCAAGACTATGAAACCTACTGCCCGCAGAAGTTTTTCCTTCTCCTCCCAATCTCCAAAAATTTAAGTCCCGTGTGAACAAACTCCCTCTCACCACACTGAAGACACCCACGGTACGTTAGTACTTAGGCATCAGCCTTCGTGGACTGTCCCAAAAAAAAAAAAAAGCGACAACTATTGCACAAACAACCTTCTGAAACCTAAAACTTCAGCCAAAATTTTACTCACACAACCTAATACAGCCTTTAGAGCTTCTACAAAATCTTTCTCAGTTAGTCGACGATCTTTCAAAACCATATTTTTTCTACGATTTCTGGGACACACTTTTTCGACATCTTTTACGTAAATTGTCTTCAAGATTTATGCGACCATGTTTTATATTAGATTATCATCTTTGTACCATTCTAATTAAAAGTAAAAAGTCCTTATACACTTTTCTTATTGGTTTCCGCATTTTTTGGTGGCGCTACAGCTTTTAAAAATAAGAATTTTATCTCTGAACGATATTATTTTTTTCATTGTAAAAAGAAATTAAGACGTCAACTTTAAACAGCAGTAAATAAGCAAATGAGTTGACAGCCTTACCTTAAACTAAATAAGTGTTTATAAAATAGTACTACTACTTAAAAAAAATAAAACCACGAACCCAATAGCACCCTCTTTAAACGAACTACAGGTTTGATTTTTTATTGTTTTTGCTGTATAAACGATACAACAGTCTAAAAAAATGTATAAAATAAAAACTATAAACAGCAGAATTAAATAATTATTTGTAGAGTTGTAAAAAAGTAATAAGGAAAATAAAAGAACGGTAAAATTAAGCTTGTAAAAACTCCAATTTAATTGTTAAGCCGCTGCATTTTGTGCCTAAAATAGAGTAGATATTGATTGGTGTTTTGCTTTATGGAGCTTGAATACAAAAGGCCCAAAGTTATCAGATAATTCCAAGAGGATTGGCAAGAATTTTCCACTTTAAAGGTTTTTTTTATTATCTATGTTTTTTCTTTTTGTTTTGTTATCTTTTCGTTTTTTATTTTGACCATATAAATTATACATCTTAAGTAAAAGGATTATAAGAAAAAGTATAAGTTAACAAAACAAAATATACAGAGACTCGGAGAAAATGTGGGCAATCTCTGATATGAAAAAAACACGTGAAAAAAATACCACAAATATAAACTTTTTTCGTATAGCCTTTCTCTTTAGACATAATTTTTGAAATACTACGTAAGACTCTTTAAACTACTATAAAAGGAAGTGTTGTAATGAGTGTCGCAGCTAGTCTGTCCTTGCTGCTGTGAGTAATTAACAACACTTCCTTTTATAGTTATTTGAACAGTCTTACCTGGTATTACGTCTTACTAAAATAAAATTGCAATATACCTCGTGGCTCAATAGCTTTGTCTAAAAAACTTGATTCAATTGGAGCTTCTTGAGAAAAAATATCTCCCTACACGAAAAAAGTTTATATGAACTTGTAGTATTTTTTTTTGTTTTTTATATCCTAGAGACTTCCCACATTTTTGTGGACACCCTGTATATTTACGTAAAATATTTGTTTTTTATGTAAATACTTTTTTTATTTTTAATGTATAAAAATCCTTAATTTTATTTTTAAACAACTTTAACGAATAAGTTTTTATTTTTTACCTTTTTAAGCTAACATAATATCGTATTTAAAAAGAATTCTAATTTTTGCTTATCCACAGCCATTACATCCAGTACAAAATCTACCAAAATAATATATACCTAATACCTTAAATAAACAATAATTTAACATATAGGTCAAGAAAAACCACAACGTCTTCTTAAAAGTGCCAGTAACGTGTCTATTACCAGAAACCAAAGTGGAAATGACCTAAACAGCCTCAATGATTTACATCAACATAACCTCGCTTTCATGAAAAAAATACCACCCGGAGCCGAGGCCAGCAACATTTTGGTCGGAGAAGTCGATTTCCTGGAAAAAACTTTGGCTGCTTTTATTCGATTGAATAAAGCGCAAAATTTAGGAGATCTGACTGAGGTGCCGGTGCCTACTAGATTTTTATTTGTATTATTGGGACCTAGTACATCGACTTTGGGTAAGTTTTAAAGTATACCTTATAAAAATACCAAGGAACTAGTATATTAACTAATTAAAAAAAACTGAGAATCATATATTTCTAGATTGTAACCAAAGATTAAGTGATATTCATGTGTTAATAAATTAAACCTTGTATTATTTAGGATATCATGAAATAGGAAGGGCAATGGCTACTTTAATGTCAGATGAAGTTTTCCATGAGGTAGCTTACAGAGCTAAAAATAGAAGTCATTTATTGGCTGGAGTGGATGAATTTTTGGACGCTGTAAGTTACATATTATATATTATTAATTTAAGGAAACTTTGTTAATTTAAAACATGAGGTTAGAAAATATGTAACAATAAATGTACAGCAAACTTGTTAGAATGTCGAATTTATATCTTTTTTATAATAATTGATATTTTTAGGTGACGGTTCTTCCTCCTGGAGAGTGGGATCCTGCAATAAGAATAGAACCTCCTGCAGCGATACCTTCTCAGCATACTAGAAAACGTCCTCCAGAAAAAGCACCCGAAGAAGTAGATGAGGAAGAAGAAGAGCAAAAATTAAGGTATACAGCGATTAAAACAATTATAATATAAAATGTTTAGTAGCTTAAAAACATGGTATTAATTAAGATGTATATTTAGGGAAGAATCTGGACTAGCCAGAACAGGAGTACTTTTCGGAGGACTTAAAAATGATCTTAAAAGAAAAGCGCCATGGTACTGGTCAGATTTTAAAGATGCTCTCTCACACAATGTATAGCCAGTTGGATATTTTTGTATTTTGCTTGCCTATCACCTATTATTACCTTTGGTGGATTATTGGCAGAAGCTACAGGTAACAGAAGAAATGTCATTTTTATCTTTTGCTTGAAAACTCTCCTTTTTTGTTTGATACGTTTTATAACTCTAACTAAAAATTTGGAAAAATACTTAACATGTTCCATATTTTTAACATAAGAAAATGTGGAAGATTTGCCTGTGAAATTTTATGAAAATCTTCATTAAACTATAATGGTGAAATTCGCACTGGCCAAGCGGTTGCGCATATGCCTTAAAAGTTTCCTTCTCGAAAAGAAGGTAAACGGTCAGTGCGTTCTTTTCATAAAAGATGAAAAGTACTCAAAACGGACCTTCGCTCCCTGCTATTTAGCAACCCTGTATAGTTAATAATTAATATTTTTAGGTAAAAATATGGCAGCTATGGAATCGCTTGTCTCAGGATTTGTTTGCGGCATGGGATACGGTTTCTTTTCTGGACAACCACTTACCATTTTAGGATCAACAGGTTAGTATTACATTTTTAAATCCTGAAATAATAGAAAATATTTACGCAAGTGAACTCTATTTTTTTTTTATTTATAGGTCCTGTACTGGTTTTTGAAACAATAGTATATGATTTTTGTTTGAAAATGGGATGGGATTATATGTCATTCAGATTCTGGATAGGAACCTGGATATCTATTATTTTATTGATTTTAGTAGCAATAGATGCAAGTGCATTGGTGTGCTATATTACTAGATTTACAGAAGAAAATTTTGCAACATTAATAGCATTTATCTTTATTTACAAGGTAAGTATTTTTTAAGAGTCAGATGGACACGACATTTAATAAATATTTGTCAAGAATATCTAATTCCAGTACTATGATTTAAGTTCTACTTATCGCCGGCAATAGGATTAACCAATTATTTTGCTATCTTGTTGTTGAGAATGTACTTTGTATTCTAAGATTCAGTTTTTCAAGCCCCACCCTTAAAGCATATGCCAATTTCTTTTTTCTAAAATCGTAAATTAATTTTGGATTGGGGCATCAAAAATGTTGTTTAATTTAATGTCCCATAAACACAATCATGTTCTTTGTCGCGAAAAACGTCCATCAGTAATAATTCTTTGCCTATAAGCAACCAAGTTCTACAGAACACGATCTGAATTGGAATATATAACATCCAAACCCAAAGCAACCTGGAAAAGCTTGAAATCCTTTGACAAGCTAGAAAGTATTTCTGAAACTTAATTGTGGCTGTGCGCACGTAAGAATATGAAGAAAATTCGTCTCACCATTCTTGATTGTACTCACAAAAAGCCATTTGTCCTATTAGTGACTCTACTCTTAAAAGAATGCCTCCTTTCCTTGCCCACCGATGAGATATAAGAAATTTGTCCTCCTCCTATAAGTAAGCTAGCGGTACTCCAAGGCATTAGCCAATAATATTTTTGGTGTAGTGTCCCCAATAATACGAAGTGCCTTGAATTTCTCACCCTGTTCGTTCCTTCGTCCTTTGATTGTCTGTCGCAAGATTTAATAAAATATATATATTTTTTTATTCTTTACTTTAAAATTGTTTCTAAATTACTTATTCCTATTGAACTTTGTTTAATATACTTATAAGTATATTTATTAAGTCAGTGTGTGTATTATGTAGGTGGGTATCAGTATGTAGATCTTTTTTGAATGAAGTGTTATAGACCAGGGGCCCCCAAAACCCTCCACCCTTTTGGGGCCATACTGATTACTCCAGTAACCGGGGAGGGCCAAACCATATTATCATTGTTGAATGAAAAAACCACTGATGAAAAAAGTCCGAAAAAGTACAAATTTTTTTAGGTGAAATCGGACAAAGTCCGCAAAACGGCAACACTGCATATTATTAATTTTCCTGTCATTATCTGTAATTTCTAGATTAGTTTTTTAGAGTACGAGCATGAGGAGTAACGGGGACACGACATCTGGTGGACACAAGCGGAAATAGGTAGTACCTTCTATCGCTAACAGATGGCGCTAATAGCACGTAGAGAATAATCTCGTTGGTTCGAGAAAGTTTGGTCTTCCACCCCCCCCTAGATGGCAGTAATTGGAATATAAGAAGGCTAGTGGCGCAACCACGTCGTTCCTATGACACTGTTGTTAAATAAAATATTGCATACCTCCTTAAAACGTTTTGTGCGTGTTTAAGTTTAAGACATCTTTATAACAGTATTTTGATTTGAATTGTTGTTTTTGTGTGTGAATTAGTAGTATGGAAAAGAAGTTAAAATTGAAGTGAATGCAGAAAATTCAAAGATCAGTGGAACATTCAGTATTTCGTAATTAACCCGTAACAAGGCGCTATAGTTTTGATTTGCAAAAGAAAGCATAGCCGTTCTCAAAGAATATAACATTGAAAGTTAAGGGAAAAAAAACATTTTCAAAATTAATCCCAAAAAATACAGGAAGTTTGCGGACAGAAAATTCGAAGCTATGCAGCGCGGATTGAAATCGCAGCAATCTTCATTTACAAAACTCAAAACTGAACAAGAGGTTGCAACCTGCCCGCTTTTTGTGGCTCTTGAAATTGCAAAACGTGGAAAAACCCTTCACCGATGGAGAAATGATCAAAACCCTAATTGCAATAGCCGAAGAAATGTGCCCCGAAAATAAAAATTTAAAATTAAAAAAAACCCGGGATTTAGCAAACACTGTGGCTCGGGGGGAAAACACGCTGAAAAATATATCCTCTGATCTGCCCCCAAAAAAAAGGGCATTTTATGGTTTTTGACCTTGGATGAGCCCAAAGGATTTTCAGGGTACTGCTCAGGTGTTGATTTATATTCGAGGAGTAGATAAAAGCTTTTGAAGTAAGAAGAACTTCGGGTATGTATAGTATTCATGGACAACTACTGGTACAGATATTTTTAAAGGGGGTTGAAATGGCCATTAATCAAAAGAACCTTGATGGAAAACTTGAAATGTATTACAAAAGATGGAGGCAAAAACATGAGTAAAGGGTAAAGGAGTGGTCGCCTTTTGTCAAAATTTAAAAATGACGGTGGTTCAAAACCATTAGTCTTACATTGTATCAAATTTATCAACAGTCTTTGTGCGGAAAATGTTTGGATATGTCTGACGTTCTGAAACCAGTCATATCAACTGTTAATTTTATCGATCTTTTGCTGAATCAACCCACAATTCCCACAATTTATTGAAGAGATTTTGGGGAAACTGACTTACCCATCATACTGCTGTACGCTGGCTTAGGTGAAAATCCCAGCGCTTTTTTGAACTTCGAGCAGTGATCGAAATTTTTTGAATGAAAAGCATCGCCCCTTACTGAATTACAAAACAACGCATGGCTGTGGAAAGTAGCATTCATGTTGGGTTTGACAAAACATGTGAACGAACTGAATTTGGCATTGCAAGGAGAAAACCACATCTTCCTGGGTTTATACACTAATATCAAATCATTCCGGAAGAAATTAAGACTGTTTCAATCCCAAATACGAAGTAAATGTTTTTCAAATTTAAAAAAATGGGAAATATTCAGCCACACTACTGAGACTGAGTTTCCTTGATTTTGCAATCGAAACTTTTAGTGCTTTGAAGATAAATTTTGATACCCCGTTTCTCGGACTTTTGATGCCATTGCGAATCAAATTAAGATTTTTTAGAATCCTTTTGATACTGGCAGAAACCCTAGCCCCGGAACTTCAAATGGAAATGATTGATCTACAATGCAGTGATATAATTAAGAACAAATATCAAAAATCATCTTTGTTGGAATTTATAAGAGTCTTCCGCTGACACAATTTGAAAATTTTTGTAAATTTTTTTTCGTGGTCTGTTTTCTTTTTTTGGTACTACTTATTTGGGGAAAACCTTTTCCCCAAAAAAGGGAAGTACACAAAAATTTTTAAACAGATAAAAATTAACTGATACACTTAAATCTCTTTAATAATTGGTACAAGTGAAATTAGTCCACAACTACAAACTATTGTCAGTGGAAAATCTCATACATAAATTTTAATGGGTTCATATGTCATTATGTTTGTTATAAGTTATGGGGGATTTTTTTTAAAATGTATAAAATGTTAGTTGGATTCATTTCAATAATTTGTTAGTTATTATATACTGAAGTTAAATTTTCTGCATATTAAAACATGTCTTTACCCAATTATCAAAAAAAACAATAGTTTACAAGAATGTTATGAGTTAAGGAGTTACCATGACCATATCAATTAGATGTCATATTTTTATTCAACATAAAATTAGAATACTTCAGTAAACTAAATTTAATTTGCTAAAAAAATTATTTGTTCTCAAAAAGGAGTTTTCAAGTATCCCAGCTCTCCGCGGGCCGGAAAAAAATCTGTCCGCGGGCTGATGGGGCCCTCGGGCCGTAGTTTGGAGCCCCCGTTATAGACTACTCAACCTTGGGTTGCCTGGCACATACAACTCTTAATTTAACTAGGTGCTATAAAAAAACACCATAGAATTAGGTACCAAAACTGTAGATTATATAATCATAAAACTGGTAATTATTCTTGTCCAATCTATTTAAATAAGTTTGAAAAACTTCATGTAAAGATTATTTTATAATCGATATTATTTAATGAAAAATTATATTTTTAGGCTGTGGAAAACGTATTACTTATAGGAAAAAAATACCCAATAAATACTTCAGGATCTTTAAACTTTACGTTTGAATGTTCGTGTCTTGTAAACGACTCGGTACAAGCAGAACATCCGGAAATAGCGAACTGGACTTCCTTTAATAAAACTATATGTACAGTAAGTAAATTATTATATAGAGTACATTTACTCATGAAAATCTATGTGATTCAGTCTATTTGTTTTATATTTTTATAAGTAAAGTTTGAATAATATATATTTTATATGTTTATTTATATTATTTTTTTCCTAATGCCTATGAATCAAAATAGAAGCGAAAAAAAAATGAATTATTGGTTAATTTTAATTTTAAATATTCGGTGGATTTTCTAAATAAAATGTCGCAACGCTGCCTTTGCCTGCATGACGAAATGGGCCTCTTGGACATATTTTTTGTAAATTGTGACGCTACAAGGCATTTAAATACCCAGATATTGTTTTGGCGCTTGTTTCATATTAAAAAATTCGAAGTGAAAGCATAATAAAATAAAACTATGATAATACCACAAATTAATAATGAATTATGTAAAATAGAATAATTATAGAAAAAAACAACATAACGGTTTTATGCAATAAAACTTTTTTTTATTTTTATAGCAGTTAAATGGTACTCTAGCCGGTCCTGGATGCAATACACCTCAGTACATGCCTGATGTGTTCTTAATGTCAATTGTGTTATTTTTGGGAACTTTTTTGATATCTGTAGAGCTGAAAGATTTCAAAAATGCTCTGTTTTTCCCTTCCAAGGTACGAAACACAAATAAAAGTTATACCAAATGTTTGTTTAACATTTTCTAAGGGTATTTTGTTGTTTAAAAATGTAAAGGCGCGTACAGACATAGAACAAATCTTCGTTTCGCAACATCGTCGCGCAACAATTTTTTGTTCCTCATCGAAGTTCGGTGTTTCGATAAATTATTGTGTAACAAAACAACGTCGTATAACCTATAGCAGAACATTCTGACGTTCCATCTTTTTCCATGTACCATTTTAATTAATAAAAATAAATGTATTGGCGCGCTCTTGTTACGCATTCCCGTCCAAACTTGCAAACAGACGACGCAACATCAGCCCATATCATTTCTTTGAAGTGACGCTGAAAAACCGACAACTGATGGGGCTCCGTGATGTTTCGATGTTACCGAGTTACGTTGTTACGATGTACCGTCCACACATGTTACGCGAACATGATACCAACGTGTTACGATACGATGTTTTGTTCTATGTCTGTACGCGCCTTAAGACTACTTTTTGACGATTGTAGAAAATATTCTCGATCAAATACATTGTTATTGGAAAAATGTCTCAAAACATTTTTTTAATTTTAATACTTGTATTTTTAGGTTCGTCAGTTTGTTAGTGATTTTGCAGTAATTATTGCTATAATCAGTATGACTCTTTTGGATTTCTACGCCAATATCCCGACACCCAAACTACAGGTAAACATAAATTTATAAAATGCCCACAAAGCTTTTTGTTTTTATCTTAAAGCATTAAAAATATATGATTTGCATCGAAGAAAGGTGCAATTTTTTTAAAGTGACCAAATAATATCAAAAAAGTGCGGCTATTTTTTTTTATTATATTAATCTAGTCAAGAAGTAAGTTTTTTTGCGAAAATATAGTTAGAAGGGTTCTATTGCAATTCTAAGGAATGTGTCATGTCTTTTTTTTTTAAAAAAAAACACATTTATTTTATGATGATAACTCCAAAACTATACAAAATAGCAGGAATTGCAAAGAAGATCTCTAAAGAGGAGAAAATTTTCGATTAAAAACTCCTTACTTCCGGATCAGTAGCTTTATTGTTTTTAGTTTTAATTTGTTACTAAAAATAAGGCTCCGCGCTCCCATTTCGAAATGAGTACGCCACCTCTATGAGTGAACACTGCACCTAAATGAATTTTTTTAAAGCACTAAATACTGTTTAAAATTTTTAAAAAATTATGATTTTACTTTAACACTGGAAAAAAAGGTCCGTTGGAAAAAAATTATACATTTTTAAACAGCTATCCCATTAATTAACTATTTACTTTCGTACCCTCGTCTTCATTAAAAGCTAATTAATTGAATAAATAATCACCCTATAAATTTTTCTTCTTTTAGAGTCCTTTCTATGAGTGTACTCAAAAAAATGTTGTTTTTGATTATTTTTTACACTTGGTATATTTAACAAATAATGTTATTCTCCAACCGTTAAAAAAAAGTAGACATTTTTGTACTATTTTCAGGTGCAAAAGCTATCATTTCTCATACCGTACAAAAATGTGCTCGTTGCTTAGCAAACAGGATAAAAAACGATTTTTAGAATAACTAAATGTATTAATTTTGACTTGGTTGGAGAAAAAATAGTATACAGTGTGTCCCAAATTGGCTGGGGAAATGGAACTTGGAAACACGATGATAGAAAATCGGTTAAATGGGGAAAGTTTTGGACAATTATGTTAGTAAGCTAATCCCGTTTACTACATGGTTTTATCTATTCAGGTTTTTGAGAAATTTTAAAAAAATCTAAAACATGCATTTTCGAAATTCGGCCATATTTTTTTTATAAGTAAAAATTTTTCAAATCTGTAAAAACTTCTTCAGAGCAACTTTTTTTGTAGAATACGACCGAGTAGTCAATTTTTATTTTCTACGTTTCGGGTTTTTAGAATCATCATCAACTTTACTTTTTCATATGGGCGCCATATTGGATTTTTTTGCAGCCAAATAGTGCTTTTTATCCTGATTTTATCAATGTATAACATGTTATAGTTTAGGAGTTTATAACCTCATCCACTTCAAAAAACAAATATTTTCTCAGTTGGCCTTGACTCGGGCGAATGTCATCTAGCGTCATTGGCAGCAGAAGAAATGTTAATATAGCTGCGCAAACGTATTTCGACAATTTTCCTGAAAGGCAGCATCTTAAACTAACATACTTTCGAAAACTGGTTACAAATTTGCTTGAATTCGGAAGTTTTAAAAAACCACGACCTAAGAAGTACGTTAAAGAAAATCGACAACGAGAAGCTGCAGTTAACAAACATTTTAAAGAAAATCTAACATCTTCAGCCAGGGATGTTGATAGAGAATTCCACATACCTAAGTCAACCATTCATAGGGAAGTTAGGACTATTTAAAAAAATCGTTAATATGTTGAAAGAAATGGACAACATTTTGAATTTGAAGTCGTTATTTTACATCTTCATTTTACTAGGAATTTTAGTTTAGCCACTTTTCATTGTTTTTGTTTTCACTTGTTTCAATTAACTTGTTACGTGTAGTTATGTTGTAACACGGTGTTAACGTTATAGCTATGTTTGCGAAACCCATTTCTGTAAAATGTCTGTTCAGCTTATCTATTTTGCCAATTACTAATATTTTATTGTTCACAAAAATGACGTTCGCCGGAATCAAGGCCAACTGAGAAAATATTTGTTTTTTGAAATAAATGAGGTTATAAACTCTTAAATTATAACATGTTATACTTTTTTGAAATCAGAATAAAAAGCACTATTTGGCTGCGTAAAAATCCAATATGGCGTCCATATGAACAAATAAAGTTGATGATGATTCTAAAAACCCGAAACGTAGAAAATAAAAATTGACTACTCGGTCATATTCTACAAAAAAAGTTGCCTTGAAAAAGTTTTTACAGATTTGAAAAATTTTCACTTATAAAAAAAATATGGCCGATTTTCGAAAATCCATGTTTCAGGTTTTTTCAAAATTTCTCAAAAACCTGAATAGATAAAACCATGTATTAAACGGAATTACCTTACTAACATAATTGTCCAAAACTTTCCCCATTTAACCGATTTTCTATCTATCGTGGTTTCCAAGATCCCCATACATTCCCCACCAATTTGGGACACACTGTATATCATACGGACTAAAAGTGCTTATTTTTACTCGTAATTTTACATTCGCTCGGCTGCGCTGCGCTCCGCCTCGCAACTGCAAAAATTGCTCGTAAAAAAGATGCACTTTAGATCCTTATAATATAATATACTATATATACAATTTTTTTAAATGGATAACCAGAAATATTATTTTACATTCTTAAATTATTTTTACAGGTACCTCATGAATTTAAACCTACCCTGCCAAATCGTGGATGGATAATACACCCCTTTGGCAATAATCCGGTATATTCGATAGTATTAGCAATCCCTCCGGCCCTCTTAGGAACCATTTTAATTTTTATGGATCAACAGATAACCAGTGTGATAATAAACAGAAAGGAATACAAGTTAAAGAAAGGTTGTGGATACCATTTGGATTTGTTTGTTTTGGCAATATTAATACAAATTTGCACGGTAAGAATATAAATATCTTAGCTTTAATGACGATCGGAAAAAAGGCATAAAAACCTTTACTCAAAACCTAGCCAAACTTATTATTATTACACTATAAATTTCCCATTTAAAAACTGCTTTTAAACCCAAAGACTTCTTTTTTTGTAAAGGGTGTACCGGGTGAGTCAAGGATTGCGCGGAGTAGCTTTATGCCTTGAAGATAAAATTTGTTGAAAATGGAATATTTTTCGTAAGGTATGGTGGAATATTCTGTATATTTTAATTTTTTTTTATACAGGGTGCGCCAAAGAAGTAGGATGCAACAAAGTTATTTTTTTTTTTAATTGAACACCCTGTATTTGAATGTATTTTTGAATTGTACGTGTAATTTCATAACTTTTTTATTATAGGTTTTATACACGAACAAGTTATAGATTTCAATATAATTCGACTTATTATGAAAATTTAGCGCATTTAAGCACCTGTTTACTGTTAAAATACTACTTTAATTTTGTTTCTAAGCGATTCGTAAGTTGTGCTCTTAGTAAACAAGGTTAAAAAGAAAACATACTCACATGAAATATTTAAAATCTTATTTACAGGGTGTTCTCTGTTTCGGTCCAAAATCAGAAAAATTTCTAATTGAAAAATTTTACTTTTTTCAAATGAAACACCATATATATTTCACTGTCATCTTACACCTCGTCTAAAATTCTTCAAGTTTTGTAAAGGACATTTTATCCTTATTCCTAATAGTTTTCGAAATATTTTCATTCTTCCGGATTTTCTGTTCTCGTTAGAGAATTTTTTGTCAATGGAGTCAAGTAGACATGGAAAGCAATAGCCCAAAGGCGGGTTATATTATTGTCAGTAACAAACATCTTACTGAGGGGTAACTAAGTACTACGAAATTCGTCTTAAAAGCTGATTTTTGCTACATGAAGTTGTCAGGAGCACATACTTATGAAATATAATTATTATAGCTTATTCCCTTAATTTGGTCAAAACATAGGCAAATAACCCTAAAACTATTATAAGAAAATTAAAAAACATATTATTCCAGAGAAACAATTTTATTTCTTATAAAAAAAATAATAAACATAATAAAACGTAACATAAACGGAATATCTTATTGCAAACATTATAACAGGGTATTTTAAATAATAAAACCATAAACCTAATTACCTAAATAACAATTTGTGTTATTATTAATTGGATAATTAAACAATAGATGATGGATACTGTGCTTTGCGGTATAAGTAAAAACCTGTAGATAAAACTAACTCAACACATATCAATATTTATATTTACAGTAAAACTTCATCAACACAATATTTTGCACCTGAAATCTCCCAAAAAATCAGTTTCTTCTCCTTAATAAATGTTCGAATAGATGTCCTTGATCAATACATGTCAATCCTTCCAATGATATTTTCACGGACATTAGATAACATGCCAGGTGTTATTGTTTGACATACATCCCTAATTCTATTTTGCATGACCTGCCTTGTCGTAGAGGGTCTTTTACATAACCCCACAGGAAAAAATCTAACGGGGTAACATCACAAGACCTTGGTGGCCATGCAACAAAACCCTGAACTTGTAACAATATTTCGAGTTGTTTTTCATCATTTGTAGCTATTTTATTGACAACTTTACGTTTTGAATGTTCCACACTGCCGGTTGAATTAAAACGTTCCTTTAAATTTTGAAAACTTCGAGGAGTAGGTGTTCGCCGCTCTGGATAATTCGCTCTGTATAATCTTTCAGCCAAAAGACAGTTTTTATCTACCGCGCCCAAAACATAAATCATATCAATTAGTTCTTCTTTGAAAACATTCATTTTGAGTATAAGTAACTGAACATTAAACTACAGTAAAAACGCCTACCTTTAAAACTGATCTAATTTAATTGTTAATGTCATCCAGTATCAGTGACATTATTTTCATTTGTTTTCCATGGCCACTGGGATATATTGACAAAAGATTCTCTAACGAGAACAGAAAATCCGGAAAAATGAAAATATTTTGAAAACTATTAAGAATAAGGATAGATTATCCTTTACAAAACTTAAAGAGTTTTTGACGAGCTGTAAGATGACAGTAAAATATATTGGATGTTCCATTTGAAAAAAGTGAGATTTTTCAATTTAAAATTTTCTCATTTTGGACTGAAACAGAGAACACCCTGTAAATAGGATTTTAAATATTTCATGTAAGTATGTTTTTTAACCTTGTTTACTAAGAACACAAGTTATGAATCGCTTAGAGACAAAATTAAAGTAGTATTTTCACAGTAAACAGGTGCTTAAATGCGCTAAATTTTCATAATAAGTAGAATTATTTTGAAAACTAAAACTTGTTCGTGTATAATACCTATAATAAAAAAAGTTATAAAATTACACGTACAATTCAAAAATACATTCAAACACAGGGTGTTTAATTTAAAAAAATCTAACTTTGTTGCATCCTCCTTTTTTGGCGTACCCTGTATAAATGAAAATATTTTTAAAATATGCTGAATATTCCACCATACCTTACTACAAAAGCCCATTTTCAACAAATTTTACTTCAAGGCATAAAGTTACTCCGCGCAATCGTTGACCTCACCGGTACAACTTGAAAGGAGGCCGGTATCTCAGAAAATATTTATCGCACAGGTTGGGGAAAAAATTGTTAGTAAAAGTGGTCAGAGAAATAGCTGGAAATTATTTCAAGTTTCGAAATGGTTAGGGCGTAACTAAATCTTGAATTTAAAAGTGATTTTCTTGAATTTTTGCTATATTAACCTAACATAAAATACCTGTTCTTTAAAGTCAGGATAATCTAAACCTTTTTTGTTCGACAATTTTTGCTATATCTCTAAAAATAAAGTGGTGGGTTTATTCAAAGGTTTCCGTCAAACACCCTGTATTTTGAAACGGCTGAGCCGATTTAAAAACTTGGGTTGAAAGAGCTATTTTGGCTATAAATCTTAAGATATTTAAAGTTTTTGTTAGTTCACGCGCCTGCTAGAGGGCTTTTTCGACATTCCGACAGAAATGGTTAATTTTCCAAAAAATTAAATGCATTGGTATAATTTTTTTATAAAAAAGTAGCTAAATAAGCTAAAAGTCGTAAAAGTATCTGATATCTTGTTCCTTACCTAAAATTTAGAAAGAAAATTTATTCGTCAATATCTCAAAAACTATAAAAGCTACAAGAAATATTACATGACATAAATTATGTATTTTTATAAAACCTTTAATTAAGGTTATAAAATCTTTTCGTCTAAATGCAATACTTTACGAGTTATAATAAAAAAATCAATTTTCAAGGATTTTTTTAATATACCCTAGAATTCGCTTTTTTGATTATCTCATAAAATACTGCATTAAGATGTAAAGATTATTTAACCTAAATTAAAGGTTTTGTAATAATTCACAATTTATGTTTTATAAAATTTCTTGTAGCTTTTATAGTTTTTGAGATATTGACGTATAAAATTTTCTTAGGTCTAAATATTAGATAAGGAACAAGATATCGAGATGCGATTTTCGCGAGCAAGTTAAGGCATTATTTACTAAAATTTTTTAAAAAAATTAACAATGTTTAATTTTTTTGGAAATTAACATTTTGTGGAAAGTCGAAAACCTCAGGGCGGGAAAAAAAAAAACTTTAAATATTTTTTTTAGA
>JAHBCN010008032.1:0-40607 GCA_019359885.1 Listronotus oregonensis
ATCAAACGGTTAGGAAACGTATTGTTCAAATATTCTTAAACAATACGTCCATTGTGAGAGGGACAACCATCTTGCTGAAACCAGATATTACCAAATCTTACTCCTACTAATTGGCTAATTGCCGGTACAATTTGTTGTTGTAACAGATCCAAATAAATTGCTGCAGTTAAATTGCCTTTAATAAAAAAAGGTCCAATAAGGTGTTTTCCCACCATACGAGCCTAAACATTCAATTTTTGAGGAGACTGGGTTCGAACTTCAAAATACCTGTGTAGGTTTTCACGAGACCAATATTTAACTTGAGTTGGATTATGTCGATTTAATAATGGAAAGGTCGATAAATCGGTGAAAACAATCGATCTAAGAAAGTTTTTATCTGTATTTGTCATCTCCATTATTAATTCGCAAAACTCCATTCGTCGAAATTGGTCTTCGGAAAAAAAATTCATGTGTTTTTGGGGCCTTGTAGGATCGAAAACCATTTTTTAAGGACTCTTTTAACTGTAGTAGGCGATGAATCTGTTACCTCAGCAAGTTGTCTACTGGTTACAGTGGGGTCTTGTTCCTCAGTAACACAAATTAATGCCTCTTTTTATTCTCGTTCTTCATTTACGAGTTCCTGATTTTTATGTTTTTGGGGAGACACACACCCGTGTGTCTGAAAATTTTGGATAATTCTAAAAATTGTTTTCAGACATGGTATAGGTCTGTTTTCAAATGCTTTGGGAAAAGATTCATGAATTTGTCGATGATTTTCCTTGGGAATAGCATTTTACAATTTGAACCTTTTCATGAAGTTCGTAAACGTCCATTATTATTTATTTTTAGTGAACAAACGAGTTTCCAAGAGAACTTACCACGTATTTGCAATGGCTGCGGCTGCAAGAAAGCAAATAATATTTAAATTTAAAATAAAATCTTCAAAAACATTTCACATTTATCGCATCGTTTTTGCGAGTTTTGTTTTGCTAGTTTGAGTCAGGCGAATGTAAGTCAATTCGCCTAAGTGTTTTCTATGTTTCTACTACATTTGATCTGTCTGTATAATATCCATTATGTAAAGCGTATTATTACCGTCTAATGTATTTACATTTATATTAGGATTAACATATTAAATAAATGTGCCACTTTCTGGTGGTAAGATATAAGGTGGATGATGAAAAACTGTTAATGTCTCGTACATTATAGTTTCATTATAAGATGCGCACATACAAAAAAACGAAAAAAATTGTAAAAGAAGTTTTAAGGCAACTCATCTATTAAAAAAATTGCAAGACCCAACTGTAGCTTGGACTTAAACGACCGAGGTCGAACAGCAGTCATAATGTTAGGACTAACGTTTGTACATACTAATTTTAAATGTTCTAAATTAAACAGTTTATTTTTTTAAATTATTATTCTGGAATATGACTTTTTATATCTTTAAACATTTGATCTGGTGGGGGGTAATAAAAATTATCGACGTCTACGGATTGAGTATCTTTCCATACGATTGCTGCTGCAGCTTCCAGGATCTTAAATCGCTTTTCAATGCCTCTAGATTTTTTTTTAGTTTAGGATTGATTAAAAATATCATGATGATTGTTAATAAATCGTACAAATGTTAAATGTTTTTGTTTTCTTTAAATGAAAGTGTAGTAACAAATTCTACGCCGAAATTTTTGTACATAGAAGATAGCGATGACTGTCAGTTTATTTGGAAGAATTCAAAAATGTTTGAAGAATTTTTAATATAAATAACAAAACTATCAAACTCCAATTAAAAATAAATTTTGGTGATTAAGTCATTATCACTGAAAAACCGGGGCAATTAACATTTGTATGTTTTATTGACAATCATCATAACATTTTAAATCAATCTTGGAGTGAAAAAAAATCTTATGGCTAAGAAGAGCGATTAAAGAATCTGGAAGCTACGACAGCAATCGTACGGAAGGATACTTAACCGGTAATCATCGATAATTATTACCTCCCACCAGGTCGTATGTTTAAAGATATAAATAGTCATATTCTAAAGTCACTGAATTATTTTTTGACAAAAATAATTTTAAAAAATAAACCGTTTCATTTAAAGCATTCAAAATTATTATGAACAAACATTGGTCATAGCATTATGACTGCTGTTGGCCCTAGGTCTTTTAAGTCCAAGCTACAATTGGGTTTTGTAGTTTTTTTTATTGACGATTTTCCTCAAAACGTCTCATACAATTTTTTTCATCGTTATGTATGTGTGCATCTAATAATGAAACTATGATGTACGAAGCAGCAACAGTTTTTCATCAACCTCATATCTTTCCACCAGAAAGTGGCACGTTTATTCAATATGTTGCAGACAATGCCAGTATAAATGTAAATACATTGGACGGTAATAATACGCTTCATATAGTGGTATCATAGATACTGAATAGGAAGATCTTTTATTCTACTAGGATTTAATAAAATAGACTCTGGAGTAGACCTACTGAAAAAACCACGTTAAAAAAAGCGTCAAGTACACTACCTCACAGGTGGCGCGAAAACGTGTTCTAGTATAAGGAATACAACTTAAATAAATGTTAGAATCGCCTTTTCTCAGAAATAGTCAGTTTAAGGGGAAAAAGTGTGGGACGATTTTAGTAGACAATTTCATGGTCTACAATTTTTGTCTAAGCTATTTTTATCATAAAACAAACCGATTTGCCAAAAAATCCAAAAGACTAATTTTTCCGAACTTTAACGTTGTATAATTTTTTTTAACATATGGGATCGATAGGCACTTTTCACAATTTCGTTATAATAGTATCCTAGCCCTTGAAGTGAACAAAACCACAGCACGAGGGCAAACCAGACAATGGATGCGAAACAAACACGAAGAATACTGGGGGAGCCTCAGTAGAATAAGACATGGAAAGGGTTTCATAAGAAGATCCAAAAGAACGAAGGAAGAACTACTCAGACAAATAGGAAAAGACTTCGCATAACAGTAGGGTTACTAACAGGGCACGATAACCTAAGAGGACACCTATACAAAATAGGCTCATACACCGGGGACCCAAGTTGCAGAATGTGCGACGAGGGGCAAGAAACAGCCTACCACATACTGTGTGAATGTGAAGCGTTAAATCACAAAAGACAGACATTATTTGGGCAACCGAAAATGAGCACACGGGAATATATCAACCAACCAGTCTCGGGGTTATACAGACTTGTAGAAGGAACAAGACTAATGGGAGGATTGATATAAAAGACAATGGAAGATTAGGCACAAAAAACCCAAGAGATACGTTGCCTCCGGTAGTATAAGACGGCTCCCGGATAATAAATGATGTGATTATTATACTAATTTCCTACTTTTTAACGGATTAACGTATACCTTGTCACTTGAAACTTGTAACTTGAAAAAAGTCACTTTTAATGTTAACCCTCTTTATGTCCTAAACGGTTTACCTTGGCGTAATTTTGGCAAAAAATCATTTTTCTTTGCTATTTAATTTAGATTATTTTTGTATAAAATAAATTTTGCTCTAAACCAAATAGTTTTCGAGATATTTGCGAAACATAACCTTTCACCCAATTCCCACCCCTCACGCCCTAATCTGACAATCAAATTGGTGTAACTTTTTATTACATACTACGGAGAGTAGATACAATAATTTCGAGGTTAAGATCTCATTGCACCGTAATACTATAGCAATAAAGTAAAATTGTTATGTGAAACGGTGTTTTTGATAAACTTAGAAGTAAAAAAAGGTTCAAAAAATGATAACTTTCCATATTAAAAATTAGGGTAAAAATATGAGTCCAAATTTGGTAATACACGAATTTATATACACCACCTATAGCATAAAAAAAGTTCAAGAGATATCCATCCATTTTAACACAGTATGTTAAACAAAAACACTATTTTGTTGCAATTTCCACTAATTTATTTATTAATCCTTGACATGTTTCACCACACAGTGGCTTCATCAGAAGGTATTTAGGTACTAAAAATACTTTTACAATTTTTGGGATAAATATCTAGGTAGTAAAATTATAATTAGGAATTTCCATTCAATAAATAAACAGATGGCAAAGAACAATGGATATGAACCACAACTAATTAACAAACTAGTTAACAAGAAGTTATACCAAAAAACAATCAATTCCGTGTATCCTATTATAAAACCTGATACAAAATACCATGGATCTTTAACATATATAGTCCCAACCTCGACTAAAGTGGCAAAACTTTTAAAACAAAAAGGTTTGAAGGTAGCATTTAAAACTAATAACTCGCTAGGCAAAAACATCAAAAACAATAAAGATAAAAATAAAGAAAATAGTAGTTCGGGTATATACAAAATTAATTGTGGTTCATGCCCAAAAGTTTATATTGGCCAAACAGGAAGAAATTTCAAAACACGTTTAAAAGAACATAAATCAAGCTATATAAACTCAAAAACAAATTCGAATTACGCTAATCATTTATTACAGGAAAATCATAATTTCGATGAAAACTTTAAAATCTTACAAATTGAAAACAAAAGCAAAAAATTAAATTTAATAGAAACCCTAGAAATTAATAAACTAAAAAATACTGATACGCTTCTCAATGACCAAGTGGATCTTAGTAGTTCCCCATTGTTAAACCTTTTTATATTGAATGGAAATTCCTAATTATAATTTTACTACCTAGATATTTATCCCAAAAATTGTAAAAGTATTTTTAGTACCTAAATACCTTCTGATGAAGCCACTGTGTGGTGAAACATGTCAAGGATTAATAAATAAATTAGTGGAAATTGCAACAAAATAGTGTTTTTGTTTAACATACTGTGTTAAAATGAATTTCCATCAAGCAACAGCCGAATCTGTCAACTATCCATCCATTTATTTTAACGAATCATGACGAGCCCTAAGTCTATTGAAACACATTGTTCTACCCTAAAAAATAATTCAATATTTTTATGTGTTGGAAAAACAAACAAGTTAATACAAAAATATAGTTTGAATAAAAAATACCGGTTAAATAAACTTACACAATTTGTGAAAAAAGATTATTTTTTATTTATTAAGGTACTAAAATATTTTTTAGTTAGAAGAAATATTTTACCAGTGTTAGTTATGCAGCAAAATTTTATAGCTAAAGATTTTAAAGCTACTCATTAAAAAAATGTGGATGGCTTCTGCCAACCAGTTTAACTGACGCTATATTTAATAAACTTTAAGTCTTTATAACAACATGACTCTTTGCTGCGGTATGTACCTTATTTGTTATCAAATATTACCTAAAAAATATGCTATTTTTTAAGCCAAAGGTAATTTTACTCGCCTCTTGATTACATTGAATTTCTCATACACTAGTAACATGGCTACTATTTACCAGCTGTGCATTATCGAAAACTACTTCAGAGTAATTAACACTAGAAATATATACATTGCAAATGACAGCCTGGCTTCTCATCTCTCGCTAATTTCTGAACTGAGCCGGAATTTATAAGAGGCTTTTCTAAAGAGATAGAAGTAGCCAAGCGTTAAGTATGAGTTTAATTATGTTTTAGAAGTAAACAAATATTATTTAGGGTTGTTAAATCGTATTTTGCTGTATTAAAATTTTAATATTATGCATTTGAAAATATATAATGGAAAAGTTTTTTTTTGTATAACCTTACTTAATATACTTTCTATTAAAAATACCCCATTTTGCTGTCTTAAAAAAGAGACCGCTTTTGACCTAGTTCCAGGATATAGATCTGTGTCTGCACAGAAATGTTTTTTTACGAACTTGTAAGTCGCCCAAAACAAAATTTAAAAAACCTAAATATCCTTAATAATTAAAACATCTATAAACGTTTTGGTGGAAAATCTACTACTTCTTTCGATATGAAATAAAGCCACAAAAAAATGGGTGAAACTTAAAAAATAATTAACTATTCAATAAAATAAAATACTTCGGTCAAAACATAAAAATTTTAAATATTTTAAGGGCCTTTTTGTCAAAAAATGTTGACTAAATATCTTAAATGATATATTGTTTTACGATAGGTACATTTAATAGTTTAAAAAAAGACAATAGTTAAGTTTAGTTATTTATGAAACAACGTTATAAAGCACAACTTTTTTTTTTTGAAAATTGTCAGAAGAGACCGTAAGTCAAATATCGAAACTATCCCTTTGGCATATTTCTTATCCTAATCTAAAGAAGTGAAACCATCAACTATGTGTCAGAATTTAACGGTAAGATCCATGCTGTTTTTGCCAGAAAACATACATAATAAGACTTATTTAAATTTGGTGGCATGTGTAAAGCGAAATTTAGTGGGACATTAACCAAAACACTCAAAAGTTTCTTCCAAAGCAGACATACGTAAATCTTTAATCGAAGCCTCGAACAGTTAATATTTGATGATAAAGGTTGTCGCAATTTTTGAAATGGCGGGTGCTTGTAAAAAAGACAAATTAAATAAAATGATCATTGAAAACAAAGAACCAAAACATTATATTTTACTGGTAAGAATTCAATTTACAAAACTGTACAGTCCATATTAATGTTAAATTGTGTTGATTTGTTTATTTCTGTATAATTAAATATTAGCTATTGAGGTTATTGTCTTGAAGGTTAGGGTTACCTTTGACCAAATGTGGTATGCGGAGTTTTTTGGAGCGCTGATAACGAATCCGAAAAAAAAAATCGAAAACTTTTTGTTTTTGAGATATCCCTTATCAAAGTTATGATTTTTACACTAAATTGGCACACAATATTTTATAAATACCCTATAAAAACTTGTTTTTATATGTATGTTATACTTTTTCCCATTTGATTAAGAAATTATACTTTTAAACGTCGCGGCCCTGTTTGCTAAAAAAATAGTTATGAACCTAATATGTTTGGGTTTAATATCGGTCCTTTTCAGGACTATCATTTAAATATAAAGAGAAATTCGTTAATAAATAATTATCCTAAGAAAATCACATAATCATCCTTTGATGCTGTGATCTATTAATTTAAGTATTTATTTATTAATTATGACAACAGGATGTATCTTATAAACAGCTTAAAAATTAACTAAAATAATGTTAATTAGATATTCTAGGGCCGAACGTTAGATGGCGGTACATAAGTTTTGACTTCTGAAAAAAAAACTTTAATTCGCTATAATTTTAAAACGAGCAAAGATATACCGTCGATTTTCAAATTTTTAAAAATTTTATCTACTTTTTAAATATTGTCAAAAATATAGGTTGATTTAAATTTTGCATTAAAAAAAAAACTGGAATTATTGAAAAATTTCCCCCTCCTAGCTCTTTATTTTTATTGAAAACTGAGGCGATGGGAAAACGGATATTTAAAACATTATTTATTTTAAAACCCAAATTTTAATTTGCTGAAATCGAATAAGGGGTTTTAAAAATTTACACCGATTTTAATGATTCTTTCAAACCCCACCCCTATATCGGTCGTACGCCAATAAGCCTTAATCCAAAACAATGAAGGGAAATTTTTTAGGCTTTCAACAGTAAATCAAAAATAAGGCTATTGGGTTTTTGGAAAAAATACGTTTTCCTTATTAAATTTTTAGCCCGGTTTAAATTTAACTTGAAAATAATTTCAGAAATTTTTAAAGGCCCTTTTATAATAATAAAAAAATTCCCTTGTTGTCAGATTACAAGGGCCTGAGGTTACCCTATATCCCCCCCCTGTACAATTTCAACTTTCCTTTTCTTTCAGTTTTGCATTTTCCCCAAAATTAAGGTGATTATACAAAAAAAACCCCATTCTCACCAGCATCAACAACGGTTGTTGAATTATAATAAATCCAACTCCTTTTTCATTCTGCAAACTTTCATTTGTCCCCAAAAATTTTTCTTTTAATACTTAAAATCATAAATACTATTTTTAATTTTAACCTTTCATTAACATTTTTAAAAAATCTTTTTGGTTTTTTATGTCTTACTTTCATAAAATTTTAGGAATAAAATCCCCAAATGGGTAGAAAAATAAACATTTTAAAAAGTTAAATGGTTTTAAAGGTTTTTTTTTTAAAATTAATTAAAAAAAAAAAAATTATATTCAACGAAAATATAAAATATATTAAATATGTCGTATAATATATTTAATAGATCGCAGGTTCTAATTTTTTTAAGCTTATTTAGTAAACATATAAGTCTAATTTATAAGAATGCTATTAACAAAACACAATTAATCAAGTTTTCATTTCCATCACAGGACTGAGAAACTCTTCGTCTTTGGGACATTGTTGATGGCTCATATTTAAATCTTGAACAATCTTCTACTTTTATTACAATATTATTGGTGTAAACATTATTCAGTTGTTTAAAATAAGGTTTCTTAAATTAGCAAGAATTTAGTCATAAATATTGTGCTAAATTCATAAGTCAACAATTTTAACTAGAATAGGTTTAAAAACAGTTCAAGAAGTGTTATCAAACCTTTTTTTAAATTCTTAAATATCGGTTCGTTAAGAACCTATAAATCTTCCAACTAAACATGGAGAAAGTTTTTACTATAAATACATGTTTTAGATGCATCCATTTGAAATGTTAGAACTTTCAGTAATTACTTCTACTATCTTTATCTTTGAAAGCTTATTGGGTTCAAACTTTCCACTTATTTTATCTATTATTAATTGGTTTTGTAGTATAATAGCACAAATAATTAATATTTTAAAAGTTACTTTTGCAGAATATGATAAGGTCACATCAACTAAAAATATTGATGATTTCTTGAGACATGTTTAATTGAATTTATTCTTATATATTCTCTTTGCAACTGACAGCTTAGTTTTTACTTTTGTCAATCTTTATGACCGTATTATATACAGAAGATACTTTCCAGATTATGTGAATGAAATCTCGGAGATCTGATAGAAAACCCAAAAATATTATATATAAATAGGCTTTTTCCACCTTCCCTCCCCTACAGAGATGCAATTGCAACTTAGTTTCAAATCGTTACTTTGACTTTTCAAAATTACTGAGTTATTTTAAAGTTTGTTTCCGGTTCCCTTTAAACTGAATCTTTTTCATCTATTTATTAAATATCTTGATTCTATTTTAGTTTACCAGGGACCTTCTTATTAAGTAGCTATTATATTGATGATAAAGAAATCTTGTCTTTATTTTTTTAAATAGCTTTAACGTTAAATTAAAAAAGGTACTATTTTTAACATCAAAAAAAATTCAACTGTGCGAGAAATAAAATATTCTGGTTAGTAAGGTTTTTACGGTATACAGGTGTTTTCTAATTTGAATGTCAATTTTAAGGAGTAGTTTTGATTATTTTAAGAAAGAAAAGAAACTTTGCTGAACGTATGTCTCAACGTCTAACTTTTGATACAGTTGATAGAATTATCAATAAATCATTGGTTTATTATTTTCTGTAAAACCACTTTGGATATTTTAGTGAAATTTGGCATAGATGTATATCATTTTCAGAAAATATTTTGCAAAAGTCATTACGTTATTTTGTTTAACCACACGGATATTTTTAATGCAAAGTTCTTCTATTTTGAATAATGATGTTCTCTGCAAACTTCTCATAAAATAAAATATTATTTTGGAAATCCTCAAATCATTTGCAGTATAGTTTGATTATAGTTTTTGATCCAGTCTTTGGTTTTCTTCAAAAAGCAAAAGCCGTTTCTCTGCGCAATACCAACATTGTCGGTAAAGATACAATCGTTGAAAAATATCTAAATTTATTTTTTTGGCTAAAAACCGTACGTCGGACTAAAAAAAAAGTATACAGGAGGTAAAATCTACCATAATTTTTTTCAGTTCGACGCTTTGAATTCCCTTTAAAAGGCTAAATAGATATTTTCCATAGATGTCTTCTGATATTGTTATGATCGTTTTGAAACGGTTTAGTTTCAGCGATAATGAGATCAGTTAAGTCGAAGAAATGGGTCTTTAAACAGAAATGATTGGACACAAAATGTATTTTGTTTTGAAATCGGTGGCGTACCATTAATGTCTGCCAAAATGGCCGGATCACAATTCCATACAGACACACTGAGTAAAAATAAAAAAATTGGGTATAAAAAATGTGCCAATATATGGTAATAACTGTATACTAATTTCATTCAAAATATCAAATTGGGTTTTCTAAATATTAATGTATGACGTAGTTAATTTTTTCTGAGGTTTACACCATGTCTCAAGTTAAGAGAGTTTTAGTTGTAATTCTTATAAGTTGTCTTGCCTTAAATAAACATATTAGTTGAACCCCCGTTATTAGAACACCTACTATAATCTAACTTTGCCAATCATATCTTTGTTTCTATAAATAAACAGTTGGTTTCATCAAATGTGATCGTGACAGCTTTTTATAATAGTTAAAGGTAAAAGCTATTCAAAATAATATATTGTTAGCCTTCATCTCTTTACAAGGTGTCAGAAGGGGTCTGTTACTGTGTCATACTATTCAATGGCCCTGAACTTTCTAAGTATTGATATAGTTATTGGTTCCATTTTCAAGAAGACTATTAATAAGTTAAGTAAAAAATCTGGAATTAATTTATTCTTTAAGTTATTGAAGAAAAAAGTTTCGGTGGCGATATATGAGTCACATTTGTTATATGGATGGTTACCATACTTTATAGTTCGTGGAAGACTTGTTTCAATAGGTCACCACACTTTTCCTCTCTGCTTTTTAGGATTCATAACCTCACTCAAGCCCTATTGTAGTGATTTCCCAGGTTCTAGATTCCTACAACTTTTTTTTGCTAAGTTACCATTTATTAATCTCTTGAATTATGTTTATCCAATAAAAATTTTCTGACTTTTTGCATGTCTCTACTCAAACATTATTAATGACCGTGTAAAACCGATCTACCATAATTTGGTAAGGTCGGTTGTTAGTTTATAAAATAATATCCTGTGGTTGTCAAATAAATTTCAAGCCACATTTTCAGTCCGATGGCTAATTGGAATTTTGTTGAATATAAAAAATAATATATATACTATATATATATATATATATATATATACATATGTATATATATATATATATATATATATATATATATACTATATACTATATATATATATATATATATATATATATGCTCTGTACATATATATATATCTATATCATATATATTTCAACCTCTTGATAAATGATTTTAAATTATAATTGTTTATAGTTTGGAAGTATCATGAAAACTGGTAAAATGTATTATTGCTCAGACATAGGTTTCAAGGATTGTATATATCTTCTTATTCTAGAAAGAACTGGCTACCTTTACTGTCTCCGTTTTGGTTGGACCGGTTTCTTATTCTCCCGACCTTACTGCACGGCGAGAACAATCGGATCTCTTTTTCTCGACGGTCAATAAAATATCATCCCGGAAGTAACTCGGCGTCCTTTAGCATTTTTTTGCATAAGAAACTATTTTAAAATTAGTATAATATCTTCTGTTTTAAAGATTAAAAACTGACACAGCAACTAAGGATGGAAAAAAGAAAAAAACGGTTATCGTGCCTCCAAAATCAATTAAATGACACAAAGCTACTTTTGATAGTTAACTTAATAATTCATTTACGTTTCATTTTTCTTTCATTTTATTTAGATGTTAAGTCTTGGTTTGCTTGTAAGTATATATGTTTAGAATTTATTCAAAAAAAAATATTGGTGAATTACTCGATGATATAATTTTGGTTTGTTCAATTATTATCGATGCATCTCTTGAGTTGCTTAAATCTTTTCTCCTTTTATTATGCTATTGATTTTAATACACATTGAAATTTTTAATCAAATTTATTTGTAAGCTACCATCAGTTATTATGTGAGATAAATGGTAATTAGGTTCTAAACAGTAAAAACAGCCTAAACATTCAATATTATTAAACTTTAAAATGCTACTATATACTAAAATGCTATTATACAAGGAAATCATCTCTTAAGGAAAAGTATCAACCTTATTGGTTGAGACATTTCTTTATTTGATGATTTTTGACTCTTTGTTCATTCTACGCCAAAATGTATAATACACCAGGTTACATCAATTCTTACTGAGTCCATTCTTTGCAAAATTGGATACGAATTTAGGGTTCAGACCTGTCTTTTCTCAAAAACGGTACAAGTTGTCGTCATTTCAAAAACTATGCTGAAAGTCGCACTTAAATCTGCTTCATGGTTTTCCCATTTCGGTTTAGTTTTGTATCTTCCTTAGGTAGAAAGTCACTAGTAAATCGTTGTTTGATATTTTATACAACTCGACTCATCTTCAAATCAATTGCAACAGAAGCTTGTAGTTATTTCTTACATTTAAAATGGTGTATATGACCATTTATTCAATTATTCACTTCAATGAAAAAATTAGTGATGGGTTTATTTAGTCTCCATAGCCCACCGTCACTCACGTCCTTTCAATGACCCTAAGTCTTGCTTGTCGTCTGTCTAAGATAAGTGAGTAACAAAGTAAAGTAACTCTAAATTTGTCACTCTGAGTGCTGAAAAGAGTTATTGTAGAATTAATTTTAACAAAGGGTTCTTTCAAAGCCTTTTCTTTTTAACCCACCCTTATTATTATGTGAATATGTCTGACATATATTTGATGTACGATAATTAGAATAATTTACGAGATGCAAGAAGTCTAATCAGGATCTGTTTCCCGAGCATCATGAAAGAACCAGCAAAGGGTTATCCAGACCGCGATTAAAAGTTAGTTTCTCAGGTAAAAAAAATATCCATGTGGTAGTTATCATTCAGGGTCTTCAGATAAATACGCAGAATGGATAGCCACCAGTTTTATTACGTTTATGCAGCTGATTCCATATTTCTGTGCTTGCATTATAATTTCTCCCTTCATGTTGTTTGGTCTGTAAAGAATTATATAACCACATTCTTCGCTCTGCGTCGGCCTCTCCTCGTCGATCAATCAAACATTGGACTGAAAGGTTCATCTGTGAATTCTATTTTCTCACCACACAGTTATTCATGCTGCAAACATGGGAAGCTGCCTTCATTAAATATCTTATTTTACAAATACATTTAGGATCTGTTTATAAACTAATATCTTAATATCAACTTTCAAAAAGAAACATAAGTCCCAAATGGAAAAAATAACGTTTTTTGTATCAGTTTTTCATTCTGTTTATAAGTTTGTTCTCGATATACCAAAAGACTTCAGTTAACAGTCAGTCAAATAATACAAATCTTATGATGGGTGACCGGTGTGTTCTGATCTCACACAATCTGACAAAAATAGACACTTTAAATATACTAGTTCCAACTTATCGTTTTGAACTAACCTAAACTAATATATAAAGTGAGCCTCCGTTAATCAGTTCTGGTTCAAGCCATTTACGGCGGTACAGGACATTGTTGAAATATTCCCTATTTTTATTATTTAATTTTTACCGTTTTTAAATTAATATTAATTTTGTTTACCTTATTGTTTATATTACTACCTAACATAATTTATATCAGTTTGAAAAAGGCAAAATGAAATCGGTGTATAAATATGAAAAACAGGTTATTGTGCCAGCTGGTTGGAAAAAGCTCATTATAAGCAAGAACAAAAAAAAAGTCATAAGTTCTGAAAATAATTGTTTAACGCGGTTTTCTGGTATCATTGTTCTAATTGAATATAGTCTCTTTTTTTATTCAGTTGAAATATAAAACTTTTTGAGTGCTCATTGACTTTATTAAATATCTTACTTTTATTACCATTCACGAGAAAAATTTTACAACTAGTTACTAAAGCTAGAATGATTGCCAGCGTCAATTCAGGCCTTTGAAAAGTCCACACTAAATATTCAATTAAAAAATATATTTTATAAATATAAATAAATTGATGATTCACAGAAATTTCTTTTCTGTTTTGTTAGTTTCTTCGTACATGTAATAAACAGCATAAGTTGATTAAGCAGTCCACTGTCTGGATGAGTTGTCTTTATGAATGATAAGATGCTGTCAACATAACCCAAAGATCTTACAACACAGTTCAAGTTTCACAGAAAACGGTTAACGAGTATGTACCCTTCAACAATTCCGTCACATAGCTTCCATTTAATAATGGTTCTCAGTAGTTTGAGTCCACAGTTCTTCCCGACAACCACCCAAGGCAGATTTAGTTTGATTTGAAATAAGGTCCGAAATGGGTTTCTGCTGTCAGGTTCTGGATCCATAAGGCCCAATAATATAAGGTGTCCTATAATTCCCAAGATATTTTGTTTTTGGGATATCATATTTGTCAGTATAGATAAAATGTCATTCATTTTCTTGGCTCAATGTCTGGCAATTTCTGAACATTTTTGGTTCATTGGTAAAATTGATTACACTCATCAGGTAAAAATATTCTTTAAAAAATTTTATCATTATTTATCTTTTCCATCATTTAAAACTAAAATGCCATTCTTCGCTCTTAAATACTTCTTTCTGCAGCTTCAATTTTCAGGTTTATACAGAAATATTTGTGTTTCAAAGTTCACAATCCGTTGTATGATTTAATTTTCCTCTTGCCTAAAAACCCCTCTCTAACCATTTTTTCTCAATTTTTCTATTATTTATAAAATTTTCCCTTTGTTTTTCCCTCGATAAATCTCAGTTTAGTGAATTTAATAATATTTTCAAATTTTGCAGGACATAAAAAATTTGTTTTATTAATTGGTTCAAGCACAGTAAAATTTAAGGCTCGTATAAGAGATACATCACCCTGTTCATTTCGCTTTGATGTTCTTTCAATGACGATCAGTTACCCAAAATTCCCTTTCCCCTTTTTGCGACAGTAATTGGGGATGCACGGTGTCGTAATTAAATCACTGATTTTTCTTGGGGGGTTTTTTTAAGGAAAAGTTAAACCACCCAATTGGAGGGTAAAAAATAAAATTACACGTTTTAAAAAATTCGAGATGTAAAGCTCCTGTTCCACACTAAAGATACAACCTGTTATCAAAAGGTCCGCTTCAATTTACTCTATATTTTTTTAAGATTTCAAATTTGGTTTTTAATTTTTTACATGAGAACGAAACTTTATAAAAGGGTCAAATCCAAAACAATATAAATTACGTTAGTATATTTTGTTTTTGATGTAAAATTAAATAAGAGATATTTAAACAAAAAAAAAAATAAACAAGGCGTTTCTTTAAAAAAGGCAATGAAACTTTTTTGTTTACGAGACATTATATATACCAATACTGTTAATAAAATTAATGTTCAAACACACTTTTTTTTGTATCTTTTTAGGAGATATTTAGTGCATAGAGAAAGGATACCCGGAAATACCGTTCGAATAATTTTGGGGCGAATCTACATGTTTTAAAATTTTGAACATATACATCACCATGGGGCCCCAATTCATAAGTTGCTATCCGATTTAGATGGCACGGGGTATAGTTTTTTTTTTTTATCACTGGAACTTTTAAATATCTGGGTTTTCTTTGAATACCTTTTTTAAAGTAGGTGTGCTTTTAATTTTTTTTTAAATATTATTTTAATTTGAGAGTACAAAAAGGGCTTAATTAATTATATTTTTTTAAAGTCAAATTTTGCGTTTTTTAGAATTGATTTCGCGTTAATGAAAAAGTATTCTTGTGAAAACCTGTCAGGCCCCGCAATTTAAAATGGTTGGGTGAGTTTTTCCCATAATAAAAAAATTTTACATCAAAAGTGGTATCCAGTTCGTAAAGAATTTAACATAAAAGTTTTAAAAAAAAGTTTTTTGGTTATATTTTTTTATAAATGTTTAAAAATTATTGTTCTCGCCTTTCAAAAAAATGTGGCAACATTATGCCTTTTCTTTGAATGGGGCCCAAAAACGGCAAGTCTGACAGGTTTTTACAAAAATACCTTTTTATATTACTTATACCGAATCACAATTTCTAAGAAAAATGCTAAAAAAATAGTTTAATAAGAATGAATAAATTAATGAGGAATCCCGTCGCACGCCCCTGATTAAAATAATAATTTAGTAAAAACACCCAAAAGTCTACTTTAAAGCCTTATTTTGAAAACTCGAACTATCTACAATTTCAGAGATATAAAATAAACCTAATCCTGGGGGCCATCTTGAATCCAGCAACCTAATATATTTGCGACTATGTTGATATGAACTTTTTTTTTTAAAATTTTAAAATTTAAATCACCCCTATAATTATTTACTTTTTTTCGGACCATAAAAAGGTGGGCATTTAAGCGGAAATGGCCCGTATCTCGGGGCCCGTAATCTGACAACAGTTTTTTATTATTAAAAGGCCATGAAAAATTCTGGGAAATTATTTTCAAGTTCGATTCACCGCATAGGGGGAACTAAAAATTAAATAAGGAAAACGTATTTTCCGAAAAAACCCCTCAACATAATAATTTAAACAATATATTTTTGATTTGTAGAAAGCCCCAAAATTCCCCTATTATTTTGATTGGGTATTAATGACAATAGTAGGTTGGGAAACTCGAGGGAATCATTAAAATGGTGTAAATTTTAAACCACTTATTCATTTCAAAAATTAAAATTTGTTTTTAGAAATAGGCTTTTAAAAATAATAAAGGTTTAAATATTCTTCTCCTTGTCGCTCTACAGTTCCCAATAAAGAGCTAAAAAAGGGCGCAATTACAAATTCCAGTTTTTCATTTTGCAAATTTAAATGAACCGGGGATTTTTTGACATCATATTTAAAAGAAGGTTTGCAAAATGTTGAAAACCGGCGATGATATCTTTGCTCGTTTCTTATAGCGAATTAATTTTTTACGTAGGTCAAAACTTATTAATCAGCGGGGCCCAGAATATCTAATTAACGTATAGTAGTAAAAACAAAGACATTTATTAGATGTTTTTAATTTTTGTAAATTTTGGTATCTAAAATTTTTTTTGTTGACTGTGATAGTTGGCTTTGAGTTTTTTCCCAAAATGCAATAACTGAAAACAGTATGCCATTTTACAGTCCCGGGTCATTTTTTTGGCAAAAGGGAAGTATTTTCATGGTCAGCGACTACCGATCTGGGAGTTTTAGTCGCAAGATTTGAGGCGTCCTTTCTGGAACGAATACATTTTTAAAATGGGGTTGGGCCCCCCCCGAAAGATTTAATAAACTTTTGGACCTCGTTATCTTTAGATTTGGAAATAGCCCCAACTACTGTTCAAAATATACTAAAAAACAAAGTAAAGTAGTTTTAAATTGCCTTTAATACATTTTTAATTTAATTTATCTAAATAATAGCCATTTCATTAGGCTAACCCCACCATAATCTACAAAGGTCTAAAACGATTTTGGGAAAGAATTGATTTTGTTAATGATTCGAAACAAGCATTTTTTCGGATTCTGGGACCGACAAAGCTATTTTTAAGACGATGGTGAGTTAACAGCATAATATGCTTGGTCGGCTGAAATCCACGGGATAAACAGCACCAAGGGCTGGAGGGTAAACGTGAGGGGGCTATGGAGAACTTTAAATGGTCTTTTTTAGCCTAACCCCTTAATATTTTTTGGTTTTTTAACAAAGCTTCCCTTTTTTTAATGGAAGATTTGACTTAATTGAGCCCGGATTTATTCAATTTGGGCCCCGGGGTCCCACATTTTTCCCGTTTTTTTGGACCCTTTAATTAATTTCAAGGCGCTGGATCGGAAGGAATTTTTCCTGCACCCAGGTCACAATTTAACATCCTCGTTTTTATATGGGTCGTTTAAAATGTGTAATTTTCACCCACAACTAGACATGATATGAAAAACAGAATCCGATGTCATTAATCAATATAAACTCTGAAATGAAACAGCAGTTTTCACTCAAGAAGATTTAACTTTTTTTTGGGTTGTAGAAAAGTTTGAAATATATCGGGGCATTAAGAACTTTTGTTTGGGTTTAATATCGGTCCTTTTCGGCCATCCCTTTAAAATAAAAAAGAAATTCGGAAATAATCCTAAGAAAAAACCATAAAAATTTTCCCTTTTATCTGTGATCCTTTTGTTTAAGTATTAATTTGTAATTATGAACAGGGTTATTTTTCCCGCTTGAGAAATCAACATAATATTTTAATTAAAAATTCAGGGGGGAAACGCTGATAAGGTTTTAAGTTTGACTCTGCCGCGAAAAAAACTTTTAAATTTTTTTAAATTTAAACGAGCAAAGATATATCGTCGGGTTTTTTTCAGTTTTTGCAAATTTTTTTTACTTTTAAATATGATGTAAAATATACCGTTTTTAAATTTTAAATTTTTTTTTTAGTAAAATGAAAAAAAAATGAATTATTGATTCGCCCTTAAATTTTTATTTGGAACTGTTTGACATTTAAAGGGGAACGGATATTAAAACGATTTATTTATCTTGAAAACAAATTTTTTTTCGCTGAAATCAATAAGGGGGTTTTTAATTACAAGTTTTTTTAAAGATTACACTTTCAAGAGCTTCCCCCCCACTATCGGTCGTACGCCAAGGTAATCCAAAATAATAGAAAATTTTTTAAGCTACTGAAAAATATTATCAAAAAAAAAGGCTAATATATGGGTTTGGAAAAAATTACTTTTTTCCCTTTTTTAATTTTAGTTACGCCCTCTAACGGTGAAATACGGGGCTGAAAAATATCCCGAATTTTCTGGCCCTTTTATAATAAAAAAAATTCCCTTGTTTGGGCAAAAGGGCCTGAAGGGTACAGCCTACCTCGCTTATATTCCATCCTGTATTCTTTATTATGGGTTTATTAACGTATACCAAAATCATTGAAATTATCGCTTATTATTATGATTTTTAACTAATAACCCACTTGGATTCAAATAAAACCCTTTTTTAACTCTTTGGGTTGGATGACTAAATATACATCCTAAAAATTTTAAAAAAAAAAATGATTTTAAAAATAAAATAAAACGTTAGAAGAATTTTTAAACTGTGCATTATTTAATATTGATTTCACCTTAACCGAGCTTAGCGAGTTAGTTTTCCCCTGTTTGTTTAATAGTTTTATCATTCTTTATAAAACAGAATCTGTTTAACTTAATTTTATTTTTCTACCGGTAATGGTTTAAAGGGTTTTATTTTCCGGTATAACCCGCATTTTATATACAAAAGTAAATTTTTGAAAAAAATTACGAAAATATTTGATGTTGTCGGTTTTAAAGCTTGAAAAGCATGTATATAAAATAAATTTAACCCTTTGGGCATAAAAGTTTCACCTTGGGATAAAAAGTTGTTTCTGAAAAGGACAAATTGTTTTGAACTAAATACAAATTTAAAAAAACTATTATAGAAGTTTTGTATATAAAGAATTATAGGGGTTTATTTTAATTAAGACAATTTTTGCTTTAAAGTTATTATATACGTTGTATGTTAAATTATGGACTGTCACCAATTTTTTAAACCCCGTACTATTTAAAAACAATTAATGTAAATGTATGTCAATCCCCTTTAAATGCAATATTTTTTTGCCAGACCCAAAACCAAGGGGGGTTTTAAAATAGCAAAAAAAAATATCTTTCTTGTAAAGATCTTTTTTTGGATACATTTTATTTTTTTTTTTGTTTTGAAAGAAAAATTTCTCCCTTTAGTTTACAGTGATTACTATTTAAAAAGTTAAAGTGTTGGAATTAAGTAAAGAGGGTATATAATTGGTTTTAGGTAATTTATTGATTGAATTAAAATTTTTAGAACAAAAATTAAATTTGGTTAAAAGATATCCATTTAAAAATAAAAATAATCTTTTTTCTATTTTTTTTTAAAATTTGGATTTTACCGTCAATTTTAGGGTTCAAACTTATAATTAAAATTTAGATATATGATAATTAAGCAGATATTTTTACAATGTTTTACTTGTTTTTTCAAAAAAATATTTTAAAAAAAAATTAGGGTTTCAAAACTTAAAATGCCATAAAATTTTAAATTTTTTAAAATTATAAAGGGTTTTTAAAAAAAATATAAATTTTACCGAGTAAGTACCTTTATTTTTACAATGAAGAATGATTTAAATATTTTTGATTAAAAGTAATATTAATATTTAAAAAATTTTATCATAAAATTGGGTTGAAAATTCCTTTATATTTTAACTTTTTTTATTTTTTCTACGTTTAAAAAAAATGTATTTACTGTAAATTACAAACAACTTACCCCCTGACACACAATATTAAATTTTTTCATGTCATTCGTTTAATTTTTTAAAAAACTTTTGATTGGGGTATTCTTTTTAGTTTTAATTTTTTTAAAATTTAACTTCTGGATTGTATTTTGTTGGTACAGGAAACAGGATATATCAGTTTAAAAAATTTAAAAAAAAAACCTTTATAAATTAAAAACCCGAGGGCGTTGCCAGTGGTTCCATATCTTTTAAACATTTAAAAGTAGGGGTTATCACACAAAAGACAAATTTTATTAAAAAAATAAGGTAAAGTCATAGCAAGGAAGTTTAAGCAAAAGAAGGTTTATTAACAACATCATGTCATCAGTAAAAAAATCTACATCTATCAATATTAGTTATCTTGGTTTTTCCTCGGATATTGTCCGTTTCTTTAAAAAAGAGATCTGGTAATACATTTGTTTTTTAATTAAAAATTTTTTTTGTAAAACGAAAAAGAGGTGAAACTATACGTAGAAAAGAGAGTTTTCAATACTTCTTCTGGGATAATTTGTATGTTGACAGTCTACCGGCTATTCGGAAAAAATCTTTCCTGTTAAAAATTTAGGGGTGAAATTAGGATGGGTGTTAAAAAATTTAAATAGCATGATATTTTTTTATTTAAAGTTTCCTATTATAAAGATAATAAAAGGTATGTGAATGTATAAATAATATTTTAAAAATTTCCTGGAACATATCAAAAAATAAATTGGAAAAACAGTTTTTATTTTAATTTAAATTTGGGTTTGGGCATGATGTCTTAGGGTTTTTTAAGTTTTGTTAACTCAAATTTTAAAACCCCTTTGGGGCCTAATAAGTGTTTAGAAAAAGAATGTATCAGCTCTTAGCCTTCTAAATTGGGGGCATTGCCTAGATAAAATAAAAAATCAAAAAAAACAAAATATATTGTCTACGTTTTGATGGCAAATCATCACCGTAATCAAGTAATGTAACTAAAAGAAAACAGTAATTCCTTTATTTATATTAGTAAACATTTCCTTTTTAATTTTAGTTAGTACCTGAAAACTTGTGTCACCCAACCGTAAAATAAGTATATCATGTTTTGTTTGGGTTTTCATTTCGAAAATTAAATAAGGGTTAAACTTAGTCTGTTTATTTGGAAGTAGTTCCATCAAAAATATAGAAGAACTTTTTAGAATATAAAGGTTTTATTGGCAGCAAATTTAAAAAACAATGACTTTGGCTTTTTCCCTGCCAAAAAACAAAAAATTGTGTTTGGAAACAGTAATATATCTTTTTATCAAATTGTAATTAAATTTTTCATATCTTAAATTATTTAAAACCTTTTTCAAAAAAAAAATTAAATTTAAAAAAAATTTAAAAACAGTAATATTAGAATTTTTTTTTATTTTTTAACATATATTTATAATTTAATTCCGAAAGTTAAAATATATATTATTTTTTCTATTTTTAATGACCCTTTTCTATTTATATTCATAAAAAAAAAAATGGTTTTAAATCATTAAACAAAAAATGGTATAAGGAAGAACATTACAAATATTTTTCCAAAATTTAAATTTAACAATGCTTATTTTTTAGTTCCTTTATTTTATTTTAAAAATTTAAATTAAACCCAACATCTTTTAGGGTTTAAAAAATTTTTTTTAGGTTTTTAAAAGAAGATTTTAACTTTTTAAATTTAAGAACAATTTGAAACAAAGAATAATTATTATAGTTTTTTTTGGCTTTAAGAATACAAATTTAATCTTATGTCGTTTCCACCAAAGAAGCTTATTACGAAAAAAGATGCGGGATAAACTTCAGTTTCATTATTATGGTTTGCTTACTATTGCGGGTGCCCTCAAACAGCCCTTTAGTGTATTTTAAAAAATTTTGGTCCCTCCCTAGAAGATAAGATGTCTGGAAAAAAAATAAGTTAGTTTAATTATTACGATAAATATTTTGAACAAAGTTTGGAACATACAATATTTGCTTTGAATTATTTTTTGGAAAAAATTCATATTTTTTTTATTATGCATCATTTCCAACTTTGTTTTATTACCTTTTTTTAAAAACAAAAGTATTTAAAAAGGTTTAAATAAAAAAAACCCCCATCCTTTTTTTTAAGACGGTTTTCATTTTCTGTTCATTATACGTGTGGGGAGAAAAAAATTGGACCTCCGGATTTGTTTGTATTCATTTTATAAAAATCTAGAATTAGTTACTTTTTCCTTTGGGGGATAATTATTTTAGATTAAAAGCTTTTTAATCCATCAATCTTTTCTCTCTCCCAATCCTTTGGGATAAATATCTCTTTCTCAAAAAAATCGTTTGTAATTTACAATTTATATAACCTTCTGTATATGTTTTCTTATTTCAATATTTTGTATATCTTGAATATTATTATTCTTATATTAAAAACCAAACAGATTTTATAGACAATTTTTAAAAAATCGTAGGACACTTGGTTTTTCAGATAATTTTCCTTAAAAAAAGGCTTAAAATCATTAAAAATATTTTGCGGGGTTAATGTTTCATCTTAAAAATAATTATTTTTCTTGCTTTTTAATTTTTAAGGTTAAAAACTTTGAAAATGTTTTTTTAAACCCTCAAATTCTGGCTATCTGTATTATCTATATATTAAAAAAACAAAATATAATTTCAATTTTTAAGTATTTTTAAAAATCATTTTTTTGCAATCGAAAAAAATTTCCCATTTCAAAAAAATAAGCATTCTACTTAAACTAACATAGATAAAGAAAAAATTTTAAAAGGTTAAATTTTAATTATATATATATATATATATATATATATATATATATATATATATATATATATATATATATATATATATATATATATATATATATATATATATATATATATATATATATATATATATATATTAAAAATAACAGTTTGCTGATTTTGGTCCCGTAAGTATGTTTTTTTGTTATAGGGGTTTATTATGCTTATGACTTCAAGTTAAATTCATTTAAGTTTTCATTTTTATTTCAAAAAAAAATTTTAGCACAGTTCTTAAAACCTTTATTATTGGGGTTAATTTGTTAATTCCAGATAAAAATTATCAAGCGTTTTTTTGTAAAAAATGATAAAATTTCAAATTTATTAACTTTTTTTTGTTATTTTGAATTAACTTTTAAAGTTCTCGGGAAATGTTAAAAACGTTTTTCCCAATAAGGCATTTCAAAACAATAACTCAAATATTATCATCAAAAAATTGTTCATTTGAAATTTTGGGAGATTTCCCTTTCGTTTTCTTATCTTGTTTTATTTTCTTATGGAAAGGTGGCTTACCCCATTAAATCATAAAACACTAAAACTTGGTTTTGACCCATTTTCTATTTCCCGTCCCGTTTTAGATCAGGGAATTTAAATCCTTTTCCCGAGCACCCCTCATTCACTGTTTCTATTAGTTTAAATTTATGAGAAATGTCAATCTTCAGTACGTATAGGTTCAATAACTAAGTTTTACTTTTTTGGGCCGAGGCTTGTTCCCCATATCAAGGCTTAAATTTTTTTTTATTTTTTTATATTTATTTTTATTTTTTTATGTTTTCTGGGATTTTAGAACATAATTTTTTGCATATTCATATCAATTAATTATACATTTTGTTTTTTTAGTTTTGCTATAATAAATGGTCGTGTCATGCGTCGTATTTTTTAATCAAATATCTCAAAACAGTTTTTTATTTTTTTTTTTAAATATATATTTGAGGTGCAAAAAGTTTTTAATTATTTAAAAAATATAATATTTGGGCCCCTTACCAAAAGTTGTGATTGTTAAAAAAAGTAAAAGGGCGTGTTTTATCCCCATGGTAAAATTTTACTAGATTAGTTCATCGTCATAAAAAAACCCCGGTTACCATTTACTTTATTTACATATCATAAATTTATTAAAAATAGGAAAATTAAATAAAACTTTCACAATTTTCAGAAACGAAGGGCTTGCGGAATATTTGTATAATCTTATTTATGGACCGACTCGTCTAAAGTTTGGGCCTTCCTCTTTAATCACCTTTAAAATTGGGCATTGGACATATAAGCGGGTAGCGGCTGTCTGGATCTTTTCAACAAATTATTAAAAGTGGCCATGAAATTCCCTAGATTTTTTTCCCAGTTGCATATTTCACCGCTAGAGGCGTAACTAAAAATTAAATAAGGGAAAACCTTTTTCAAAATCATATATTAGCCTATATTTTAATATCTGTTGAATCTAAAATTCTCTTTTTTTGGGGATTAATGCTCATTGGCGTAGGAGATAGTAGGGGTGGAAGCTTTGAAAGTGTAATCATTAAAATCGGTGTATTTTTAAACCTTATTCGTTTCAGCAAATTTAAAAAATTTTTTTTTCCAAGATAAATAAGGCTGTTTTAAATATCGCTCATCCTCTAAAATTACCAATAAAAAAGCCGGGAGGCGGTTCAATAATTCCAGGTTTTTCATTTTACTGCAAAATTTAAATCGACGGTATATTTTTGACATTTTTTAAAAAAAGTAGATAGTTGCAAATGAAAACTCAGATGATATCTTTTCGTTTTAAACTTTGGCGGAGTCAAAACTTATTAAAATCTAGCGTTTGGCCTAAATTCTATTTTTATTATTATATTTGGGTTTCTCAATGTTAAGGATAAAATCTTTTTTAATTAATAAATTAATACTTAAACTAATAGATCCCAACATCAAGATATACGTTTTCCCAAAGGATAATTATTTCTTAGATTTCCCTCTTTAATTTAAATGATGGTCCTGAAAAGGAGTTTTAAACAAACATAAAGGTTCCAAAACCAAAAAAATAGATGTTCAAACTTTTTTTTTCATCACATTCCAAGCTTCAATCTTCTTTGGGGGGAATAAACTTTTGTTTGATTTCAGCATTTGATAATTAAATAATGGCATCACGTTCTGTTTTCCATATCATGTCTGGTTGTGGATTTTTAAACCGCAGTGATGATCCGTTGTTATTAGCAATGGACTTAGCAATTTTAAAGTTAACAACGTTTAGAATGTTAACAAACTCATTGTCATTTTATTCAATTATTTTACTAGGTAACCTGCCCAAATCAAATAGTTAAAATTCTAAACCCTTGGTTAACAGCATTGTTAAAACTCCCATTATCTTTGGCTCGCCAAGCGTGAAATATTTCTGCCGTAATGGGCATCTGGATGATGATACTCTTTCAGCTATTGCTGCCTTTGAAAGGGCCCCGAAGAAACCAATCATATTAACAACCCCAAACATTTTAGGGGGGCTTTTCAAATCGCGCAATATTAGATCAAATTGACAAAATTAAAGCATCAATAAATCTTCGTTTCAAAAAATTTTGAAAATTTCCATTGTTTTTTTCGCCTACTTTCGTTAAATAAAACATTCTGGCCCCAACGCTAGATGGCGGTCCAAGTTTTGATCCGCCCGTAAAAAAAAAAATTTAATTCCCCCCTTAAGTTTAAAACAAACAAGATTCATCGATTTTCTTTTTTTCAAATTTTATCTACTTTAATCATGCAAAAATATACCTTCATTTAAATTTTTCGGGAAATAAAACTATTTGAATTCCCCTAGCTCTTATTGGACTGTGAGGGGATGGGGAGAGGATTTTTAAAACAGCCTTATTTTCTTGCAAAAATTTTAATTTTCAAAAAACAATAAGTGGTTTCAATTTACACGTTTTAATGATTACCTTTTAAAGCTTCCACCCCTACTTTTCGTCGTACAAAAGAGCTAATCCAAAAAAAAGGGAATTTTCTTGCTCTAAAGTTCTATAAAAAATGAAAAACTATTTGGGTTTTTGGGAAAAAAAAAACTTTTTTTCTTATTTAAAAAATTTTGTTCGCCTCCACAGTAAATACGGAACTTGAAAATAATTCCAATTCTCATGGCCACTTTTATAATAATTAAAAAAAAATCCATTGTTGTCAAAGGGGTACAGGTCCCAGAAGCCGCTTCCTCGCTTATATGCCCCCTGTATATGTTCCCGTGGTTAAATTTTAAATATTCCTAATTGGTTAATAATTTTTAAAACTTTATAAATGTTTGCAATTTTTCTACGGGTTTTAAAAATACTGTTCTAAAGTGGGAAATTTTGATACAATAAACTCTTCCTTTTGCATTTTTTTATGTAATAATATTTATAATATATATATATTAAAATTAAAATTATATTAAAATATATATATATTATATATATATATATAAATAATATATAATATTATATATATATAATAATATATATATATATAATATATAATAATAATAATATTATATATTAAATTATATATATATATTTATTATTATATATAATAAAAAATATTAATAATATTTTTATTTTTAATATATATATTAAAATTAGACTTCTTAAGCCTTGTTTAATATAAAAAAAGGTAAAATTTCTTTGTTAGAGGCCCTTATTAAAAAAGTAATAAAAATAAAATATCCGGGAGTGATTACAAAGGGTTTGGGTTTTGTTTTAAATTAAAAAATCTCCAGTAAATGGATAACCCCCGGGGTTTCAGAATCCGATTACGTGTTTCTTTTTGGGGATGGTCACACGAATTTAGGCCGTAGACGTGTGTTAAATAATCCTGTTGTCTACGGCCTACATTCGGTGTGCCCAAATCCCCAAAAAAGGTGAAACCACTGTAATCGTTGCGGATGGTTATCATTTTTGACCTCTAATTGAAATAACCTACCCAAATAATCATACCTACCAGGATATTTATTTATTTTCTTTCATTATTAAGGTTATCAAAGAAATTCTCCTTTTTTTATTTATATAAAATACCAAAAAGTTCCCTTTCTGTAGAAAATAAAATTTAAATTGAAATTTTTTACAGGGCAATAATTATTTTCAAAAATATTTTTGGTTTCCGATTTTAGAATGCCTGGTTTATGTCCTATATGACTAGATATTTTTAAAGTTATATAGAATTTATCATAGCTGCATGTGGTTTAATTAAACCCTTTTATCGTAAATAAAGACAATTAAATTAAATTAAATTATATTTTGTCTGGAGACGCCCAAATTGGATTTGAGATGTCACATTAAAAGGAACAAGATAATTAAAGCAGTGTATCAGTTAAAGATCTTAATTGCAATTGTTTTAAAAACGATATAGGTTTATACATAAATTAACAACACCCCAAGTTTCTGTTTTTCTGCTGTAATGAAAAATATTTTAGGGGTTTAATTTTTGAATTTATTAAAAAATATAAACCCAAATATTAAGTTAGTCATTGTTGAGGCTGTTCCCAATTTAAAGTTTTCTTTCTTTATAATTACCTGAAGTCTTCCCATTACGTCCTGGATATAAATAAAATGAAAAGAGAATTATTTTTCTTCATTTTATGTTCTGCAAATCACTAATATGCCAACAAACAGGTGTTTAAAAAATAATGTCTTAAATCCAATAATCCTGCAAAGATCTTGGTATTTTATTGCCATATAAAAAAAACTGTGCTCAGATTTAACCCTTTTTTAAAGCTCCTTCTGATAATATCCTTTTACAATATCAAGACTTAGTTGTCTTTTTTACTTTTTTTTTGAAAACCAATTTCAGTTTTCTGTCACCCGTGATCCATTGTTTATCAAACTCACTACGTTGGCGTTTATTTGCTTGTTTTCTTACCCTAGGCCTTAAAACACTGCCTAATTTTAAGGTGCCTAATTTATTTTAAAATTTCCCCTTTTTTTTGAGAAAAAACAAATAGTTATCAAAAGGGCAGGGTTTTTAATTTTTATTTTTATGGGAAAATGACAACCGTTGTATAATAATATTTAAAAAACGGGCTTTTTAAAAAAGGTTGAAAGGGGAGCTAGGGAACCATCCGACTAACCACATCTCCAAAGCTAGCTTTTTAAATATTATTTACTATCGGTCAATTATGAAAAATTGTTCTGAAAACCGGCTTTGGTTACTTCTTTTTATCTTAAAAATTTTGAAAATGTAAAATTAACCTTTTTCAGCTAAAAAATATAATGTAATTTTTAAAATGTGTAAATTTATTGAAACCATTTTGATGGTTTTTTGGGACGTGCCAGACGATAATTTAAAATTTCGTCGGGATGGCAATTTATAACCTGTCCCCCCAAGTCTAAATTTTTAAAGGGCCTATTCTTTTTTAAAAGTTGGGAAAAATATTTTATATGGACTATTTGATGGTTGCGAGGGTCTTCCCGACCAGTTTAATAATCAGCCCCCACGAGAGGTGGCCTGAACAGACTCGTATGAACTTTCATGTAGAAGGAGAGAATTACTCTTATGTATTATTTTAACTGGAACGTGACCTGCATGAAATGATGAGGCGTTTTTATTGAGCCAAATTTGGGAAAGAAAATGATTAGTACCCCCTAAACAAAAAATAGATAAAAACTAAAAAATTTAGGAAAAACATTCTTAACTAATCAATACTACCACAATTTTGCTCTTGATCTCAAAAAAACTTGAATTTAAGAGTGTTTTTTTAAATTCTTTAGTTTTATTCAGTTTTTTTTGTTTAGGTTGGGGAATTTTAAAACTTTTAAAAGTCTTTTAACATTTTAAATTTTAAGGGATGAAAAGAAGTAACTGGAGGATACCTGCCCCGAACGGTATTTTCCTTTTTTAACCAATAGTAAAAAAATATTTTAAAAATTTTTCTTTGTTTGGGGAAAAGGGTTAGTCGGATGGTTCACTAGCTCTTAGACTAGGTATTGAAACTATTTTTCCCCATAAAAATAAGCTTTCTCAAAAAAATGACTCGTTAAACAAAAAAAATGTTTTTTTTAAGTATTTTTTATACAGTTGTTTGAAACCCTTTTTTGCGTCCATTTTTATTTCGTTTTGTTTTGGGGAACAATTAATTGCGTTAAAATTAAATCTGCAAAAAAATTATGTTTAGGCCCTTTCCCAAACGGTAAATATCATTCTATTTTATAAAAACAAAACGGATCCAGGTTATTGTTTTTCAAGAAGAAAACATTGGTTTAATTTTTTTCCCTTTTTTAAATAAAAGATATTCCTATTTACTTTTTTTTAAATAATACTAAAAGACTAAAAAACCTAATTTAAATATTTTTGTATATTTTTACTAATAGTATTTCATCCAATTCATAGTAAGAAATTCTTAAAAGAATGTTTTTAAAAAATCAGCATCTTCATCCCAATGGATATAAAGAAAGCGCGACGCTTTTATTTCTTACTGATACTTCCATAATTATGGGGATAAAAGTAACTTTAAAATATATGTTTGATCTGTGGGACATAACTAGTGTTTCCCATAACCAGTTGGTTGGAAAGCCCAATAAAGTGGCAACTTTTTATTATCTTAGACATAATTTTAAATCCTTATCATAAACCGGTTTTTAAATTTAAAATAATTAAAAAAAAAATAGTATTATTTACCATTTTTTCCATGGTAACAGACAGTCATATTTACCAAACTGTTCGAGTTTTAATGTGTGATGACCTAACCGAGGACTGTACCTACGCCAAGGAAGGAACATTTAAACTTCCTTAACCTACCAAGCAAGTTTTAAGGTGTATGGAAGCCCAATACTGTAGAACAAAATTGTCCAGGCGTGCAGGGCAGCGGGAATAGGGGGATTGGCCCAGCGGAGTTTGCGCAATAAATAGTAGGTCAGAGCCGGACTTCCATAATTTTGTGATAAAAGAAGGGCAAGATAGTGTAAATGTGTTTAATCTAATCCTAAGATTGTGGTTGTACATTAAAAAGTGAACATTTTTATAACTGCTTTTTAGACATATACTTTTCACTAATAACATTCATGAGACAGAATAACAGTGGTTAAAAATGTTTAGTAACCTTTGGTACCTAGGTATCCATTGTAACAGTAACCGTTAATCCGTTAAATAGTATGTGTCTACAGTATGTCGAGCTTAAAAAGTTGATAATGTAAGTTTAAGAAACCAAAAATCTAATTTCTTTTCAAACAAATATAAAAAAAGCAAAAGGGAACTTTAACATAAAATTGTACTTTCTTTCATTCAATTAGAGGGACCTGTATATATTAAAATTTGCCCCGGTCTGCCCAGTAATTAATAATTTTGATCCTTTAAAAAAATGTACTAAATTATTAAATGAAATAAAAGTACCTAAATGGTAACCTTATTTATTTTTAATAATCCACAGAAATACACAAACATTGTGGAAATCATCTAAAAGAATAGTTAAGATTGCCTTAATTTTCTCAGTGCTATTTCTTATGAAATTTTTATTTTTTATTATTCATAATTGATATATTATTATTTATTTGGTTACCTAACGTTACGTCTTATAAGAAGCACCTTATTTAAATATAAGAAATACTTACCTAAAGTATAAAGTATGTTACCCTTAGATTTGCAAGACAAAACCATACAACCTCTAGTCATTTTGTTGCGATATTATAAGTAACAACAATAAACACAAAATTATTGTCACAATTTAATAAACACTTATCACTAAAATAAGAAGGTTTTTATCAATTCAAAAAACTTCTGCAACCACAAAATATAATCACACAAAGCAAAACAATCGAAACTAATACGGCTCTCATAAAAGTATAATGTGTTGCCTAACTACACACTGGTTTATCAGTGTGTAAGTAGGCAACACATTAAATTATTTCGTGGAATTTCGTTATTGCGCAAAATCGGCGGGGCCAACTCTGACAGTTATTTTCATACTGGGCTGGACATTTTTTGATCGAATGGGCCATAGCATTGGGCTTCCATACACCTTTAAACTTCCTTAACCTACGCCCAAGAAATTATAGGGCACCATTTTTAACCATACTTCAAAATAGTGTCAAATTATTATATAGTGCTCGACCCTATGTAAATAAATTATCAATTGACCATTTGACCTAAATATTTTTTGCCATAATCTAAAAGACCTTCTTAATTATTATGGATTCAAGCATTTTAAATTTACAGCCTTCCTATTTTATTAAATACTAACTTAACTTTAACATGAGCTTGACGTGACCTAAAATAAAATAGGAACCTCAAATAAGTATTAACTATCTAATGAGAACCAGATGGTGGTTTTTCAGCACATTTATTAAACGTAGAATCTAACTAGGTTAGATTATTTGTACCAAATTATAAGTATTTCTGCTATGCTTTTAAATCTCCCTGTTTCTTAGTTTATTAAAATTGTTTCTTACCTGTTTTAAATTATCATCTGATAAATTAACAGAGCTTTTTTTTAACATTTAATGTCTTCTTTTTTGTTCAATTATAAACATTGATATTTTGTCGTTTCTACGGCAACATACAACATTGTTGGAAATATTTACAAACTTACACTGACTATTTCACTCATGTATAAATTTTCCCATAAAACACGTTAAAAATCAAAAAATCAGCGGAAATTTTACGTTGCCTAGACAAGAACAATTAAACCTGTTTGTGAGTCGATTTGGTCATGATGAAGAAATAGATAAAGTAATTAAAAACCCCGATTTTGTTTTTTTTTTATTTGATTAAAAATTAATTTTGAAAAAAAATTTTTTTTAATCTCCCTTTTTCCCATTCTAAAAAAAACCCAAATACCGTCGGATAAAAATTAAAAAAAATTAAGTTTTTACAAATTAAATAACTTTTTAAAAACGTTTTAGAAAATTTCAAAAACACTCGCTTTCCCCCGAAATTGTCCTTAAGTTCCCATATAGGGAGTGCAAATTTCGCAAAATTACAGCGGTAATTGCAGTGCAGAAATCAAAAATTGCTTCGCAAGTTTATATTGTTGACAAAACGTCTTTTATTCCGTTAGTTTTTTTTTTCATAAATTATTTAAATTTTCTTGATTGGAGTTCTCAAATAATTGGGGAAATATTTAAATAAATTACACTCATGCATCAAAATAACCAGAAATTTTTTATTCAATGTGTTTTTTTTTACAAACTGCAATCGTTTGTTTTCTTATTTAACGAAAATGCCCTTCTCCTGCGGAGGAGCGAAAATATGAAAACAAACTTTTGCAATTATAAAAAAAACACATTTTATTCAAAAATTGTCGATAATTTTGATGCACTTGTGCAATTACCCCCAAATTTTTTTACATCTAAAATGTTAAAATTCAAACTTGTTTTTTAAATTTTTTAGTGTTATAAGAAGTTATATGGTAAACTTGTTTTCTAATAACATTTTAGGATTTGTTTACAAAGTGGGACAGTTCTAGGAATCTCTTTAACTATTTTATCTGTACTGACAATATAATAAGACCATGAAAGCTGACACCTGACTTTTTTATAATTTATTGCTGCCTTTGGTAATTTTTACTGTTGCTTGTAGTTTTTGATAAAAACTTTAAAAAATATACCAGCATTAAAATTATATTAAATTAAATATTCGTATTATTGGCAAAATTTTCAGTAATAATTTATTAACTAGGGATATTATAAGTATTTGTCTTACATATGTTTAGTATTCACTTATATTACATATTAACAAATGATTAGTCAATTATATTATTTTAATAAATTTTAAATTATTTTTTAAAACATTGGACTCTTTTATTTTTAGTGACTAACCTAATATTGTTTAAATAATTGAATGAAGTTTTAAAACAAATACTGTAGAAAACTTCAGCTGCAGACTAATTACCTAAAATACATTTTAGACGGCATATTTAGGTTGAGAGTTTGTCGTAAAATTCCGCTATAATATTAAACTACATAACCCAAAATGAAAGCGATGACATTTTCCAAATGTCATAAACAGTTAGTTCAAGACTTAGTAAAATGAATTCTAAACTCAAGTTAACTCATGAATAATATAACTGCTACGATAACTGTCTGCAAAAGTTTCGGTAGTCTTAATAATGAAGACGTAACATTTACTTAAGATGCTAAACGAAATTAGAAAATCTTAGTGATTTTAAATGCAAATACACTCATCAAAATTGTCTAGGGAACAAGAATCAAATTTTCTTATAACTTTTTGTGTAGATTATATACTTTGAATATTTCTCTGACTTGTCTGAAGCCTTTCTTGTTGAAGACTACTAATAAAAAATAGAATTTATAAGAAAATTCAGAAAAAAAAAAACGAGAAATGAAAATAAATCACTTTAAAAAGTATCACAAATTCCATTCTTGTTCCCTAGATAATTTTGATGTGTATATAATGTTATTTGGCTAAAAGAATAAAATATTGTAATAATTTAGATATCAAAAGAGTTTTTCTATATAGACTTAGAACTCTTAACACACGTATTAAAGTTTTTAAAATAGATTTGAATCCAATACATTCGATTATTCTGATAATTCTTTAAACTTTTTTCACGTAAGTATATTTTTGTAAAAGTCATCTGTAACTTACACCAGAGATTCAAATCAAAAAAGATTAGGAGATCTAGGTGGCCAACGAATTGAGTCGCTGGTTAAAAAAAAAATTAAAAAGAGTTATTATATCTTTATGGGCGAATTCCATGCCACTTTTAAATCTTCTTCATAAGCCCTATAAAGAATTTGTCAGTAAAACACTTACTTTCAAATATTTTTATAAGAATTTTTGCCTTTTTTACTTGGTTTCTTTAAAAATATCACAAAATGAAAAATTTTACCATGGGTAATGCAAAGTTAAAATGGCTTTTTGCCTTTTAGAATCATTACTATATTGTTTTAAATGGTAAACATACTTTAAAACCCCAAAATGTTGCCAATAAAAATACAGTTTAGTTGGGTGGTAGTATATATATATATATATATATATATATATATATATATATATATATATATATATATATATATATAATATATATAATATATATATAAATATATATAATATTTTAATTTATTTATATTAAATTAAATTATAAAAAAAAAATATATAGAACCTATTTCAAGGTTAATGTTATTAAATCTACAAATAGATTTCAGGTTCTTTAGTTACATCCTGCTTTATTGACACAAATGATTTCAGGTTCCTTTGTATGTAATCCTGTTTTCTAGTTGAAACAAATCGACGTTAATCCATCCTAAAGTTTTATTGCCAAATATTACACTTAACAATAATTTGTTGCATTTATTTTAAAATCGAGTTGTGGTTAGTATTAATATCAGCTTAAATTAGTGAACGTTTTCGAAGTTCAAGCAAAAATTAAGAAAACTACTGTTTAATGTTATTTGTTTAAACAGTTTTTTTTTTAATTTTCTTATTATAGGTAAGGAAAAACATATAGAAATAATAAATAATCGAATTTGTTGGTCCCTTAATAGTAAGCAAACTCATTATAAAGCAAAAAGTTAAGATTTGTAATCCAATTAAAAAGAGTTAAAAAATGTCTTTCATAGATTTAGAATTGGGGATTCTAAATTACTTTTTTTAATGACTTTTTAAATGTCATGCCAACTGACCTCAACTTTTTAATATTTTAATTAAACTGTTTTGTGTCAATATCGATTTTAGGTTACCGGATAAGCAGAGGCAATTGCCAAAAAAAGTTTCTAATAAGTTTAAAAAAACCATGTGTCCAACTTTTTACAATATAACAATATATGATATACAGGGTGTCCCAGAAGTAATGGGACACAAAGCAACAGCAGATTTCTTAGGTCGAAAAAATGCAATTAACGTAAACTTGCCTTATCCGAAAGTTGATAATAACTAAGATACAGGATGTCAATCTTTTAATTTTGTTTTTGTTTTTTTTTGTAATATTTTCTGAACTAAATGACATAGCGGTACAAAATTTAAGATTGGGGGTTCTTTGAGGCGAGAAATTCAAATTCATCCATACTTTTGATGTTGCTAGTAGAGGGCGCCGGCTACGGCCTACCGCACTTGTTTTAGATGGCATAACTTTTTTTAAACTTACTATTTTGACCTGTTTATTGAAAAAGGAGTTACTGTAATTCTTTTTCCATTAAAAATGTATACCTCATTTAGGTTTCTAGAAGCAACTGTTTTCAAGATAAACGCACTTTAAAGAACCCCGCCATTTTTCTATAGAAAGTGGGTTTTAACCAATTGTTTTCAAACTTTAATAGTTCTCAACACGATGATCAAAAGTCTCCACGGGCACAAAATCCAAAAATTCCTCTAACCCCCAAAATCACCCTCAAAAGTCTTCAAATCCCCAGTGATATTTAGGGCTGATTTTGGGGAAGTTAGAGAAATTTTTGGGTTTTGTGCCCGTGGAGACTTTTGATTAGCGTGTTGAGAACTATTATTATGCAATGTTTGAAAACAATTGGTTAAAACCCATTTTCCATAGAAAAATGGCGGGGTCCTTTAAGGTGCATTTATCTCGAAAACAGTTGCTCCTAGAAACCTAAATGAGGTAAACATTTTTGACGCAAAAAGAATTACAGTAACTTCTTTTTTAATAAACAGGTCAAAATAGTAAGTTTTAAAAAAGTTATGCCATCTAAAACAAGTGGGGTAGGCCGTAGCTAGCGCCATCTTTTAGCAACATTAAAAGTATGGACGAATTTGAATTTCTCGCCTTAAAGAACCTCCAAATACTAAATTTTGTACCGCTATGTAATTTAGTTCAGAAATTATTACAAAAAAACAAAAACAAAATTAAAAGTTTGCGCCCTGTATCTTAGTTATTATCAGCTTTCGGATAAGGCAAGTTTACATTAATTACATTTTTTCGACCTAAGGAATCTGCTGTTGCTTTGTGTCCCATTACTTCTGGGACACCCTGTATAATTTGAAATATGTTATATTTAATAACAAAAAAAATAACGGGTTCATCAAGAGAATACACTATGTTTATTTGTCGTAAAAATATATAATGGTATTTGTTTTACCGTAAATTGTTCTACTTAGGTTTGTAACCTCTGCCATTAACCTCAATGTGAAAACTTGATGGGGCGTCTCAGATTACCCAGACAATTATTTAATGTAAAGAACAACCAGTAATTTATAGATACAAAAGTGGTTACTGTTGTATTTTGCTAAATATATCTATATAGCTTTTTAGGATTATGTTGGTTTAAAGTTTATTAGGAGAGTATTGTTAAAATAATCGGAATAAACTATTGACACTTTAGAAAATAATGTAATTTAGTAGTAATTGATCATATTTCTATGCTTATTTTGCATGTGCTTTTCCATTCTTATTATGGTCTTAAAACGTTAAATAAAAAAATATATTTAAGGACTGAGAAGATACTGTGTTAACAATGTATTACCCTAATTACCTATAGTATTTCTATATCTTTTTTTCCTATTACATATGTTTATTTGGCTTTCTGAAATTAATTAAGTGTTAAAAATAACCTTTTGAGAAAAATCCTTAAAAAAGGCTACAATTTTTTTTATTAAAATCAAGAACTACCAAAAAAGTATTATTAAAAATATATTTTATTTTAATATTTTTATAAACGAGAACTCGAAAAAAAATGCAAATATTTTTTTAAGGTGTCAAAAAAAAAATTAAATCCAACCAAAGAATTTTACCCCGACCTAAATTTAGTATAAATGTAAAAAAATAATTTAAATTTATACAACCTGGCCTGGTTTTACTTTCATTTATGTTGTTTAAATTTTTAAACTTAAACTTTTACTGTTTTAGCTGTAGCCTTATTTAATACCTAAAATCCATAATTATCTAACTAATTATATAAATATTCGTTTGGTAAGCAAAAGCGAATTGTATAGTGTGGTAATTTAATTTAACATTTTTTTTTAAATTTAACATTACTTAAAATTTATTTTTTAAAAATTTATTTTATTTTAATTTTACACGTATATTTAGGTAATATTATTTTTTTTTAAGTAATCACATATGATAATTTATTGGAATTACAAAATAACATACAAAATTTTATAGGTGAATGTATGTATATTTGTATGTTTATATGTTTGTGTGTTTGTATGTATGTATGTTTTTCCACGCATTTTTTCGAAAATAATATTCGGATTGTGACTAATCTTGTTGTTAGTTGGATCGATTCATTTTGAGATTTTTTCAGCCCGCGGAGGTACTTGAGTGTTAAGAACGGGTGGTTTCAAGGGTAGTACCGGTCCTATTATTTTTATATAACTTCTTTATAACTCTGGAACGATCGTCTAAAAATTTCAGACTGGTATGAGAGTTGGATCGATTTACAATGGTCTTGAAATATTTTTTCCTTGACACCACACACGCAGCGCCAGGCTGTTACATCTACACGTATTAGTCCATATAATAAAAACTAGTAAAACGATCTAGAATAAATCTATACTGTTTTTTTAAGTTAAAATTAATGTTTGCAAATAAAACAAGATTAGTCACAATCCGAATATTATTTTAGAAAAAATCCGTGAACAAACATACATACATACAAACACACAAACATATAAACATACAAACATACATACATTCATACACCTATAAAATTTTGTATATTTTTTTATAATCCTAATAAATTATCATTGGTGATTATTTAAAAAATTTAGTAATATTGCATAAATATACGTGTAAAATGAAAATAAAATACTTTTTTAAAAATTTAATTTTAAGTAATGTAAATTTAAATTACCTTTACAATTCGCATTTGCTTACCAAACGAATAATATTTATATAATTAGTTAGAGAATTATGGATTTTACGTATTAAATAAGCCTACAACTAAAATAGTAAAAGTTTAAGTTTAAAAAATTAAACAACAAAAATGCAAGATTGTATAAATTTACAAAATATTTTTTTACATTTATACTAATTTCAGGTCAGGGTAAAATTCTTTGTTTGGATTTAAGTTTTTTTGTGACACCTTGAAAAAATGTCTGCATTTTTTTCGATTTCTCGTTTATAAAAATATTAAAATAAAATTTATTTTAAATAATACTTTTTTGGTAGTTATTGATGTTAATAAAATTTCTCCCTGTAGCCTTTTTTAAGCTTTTTTCTCAAAGGGTTATTTTTAACACCTAATTAATTTCAGAAAGCCAAATAAACATAATAGGAAAAAAATATATAGAAATACTTAGGTAATTAGATTAATACATTGTTAACAAGTATCTTCTCAGTTATTAAATATATTTTTTTTATTTGATATTTTAAGACCATAATAAGAATGGAAAGCACATGCCAAATAAGCATAAAAATATGATCAATTACTATTACATTACATTATTTTCTTAAGTGTCAATAGTTTAGTCCGATTATTTTAGCAATACTCTCTTAATAAACTTTAAACCAACAAAATTTTAATAAGATATATAAATATATTTAGCCAAATACAACAGTAACCACTTTTGTATTTTTAAATTACTGGTTGTTCTTTACATTAAATAATTGTTTGGGTAAACTGAGACGCCCCATCAAGTTTCCACATTGAGGTTAATGGCAGAGGTTACAAACCTAAGTAGTACAATTTACGGTAAAATAAATGCCATTTTACACAAATCAACATAGTATATTCTCTTGATGAACCCGCTATTTTTTTTTGTTATTAAATATAACATATTATAAATTATATATCATATATTATTGTATTGTAAAAAGTTGTTTTTTTTTAAACTTATTAGAAACTTTTTTCGGCAATTGCCTCTACTTATCCGGTAACCTAAAAATCGATATGAACACAAAACAGTTAAATTAAAATAATAAAAAGTTGAGGTCAGTTGGCATGACATTTAAAAAAAAATCATTTAACAAAAAAAAGTAATTTAGAATCCAATTCTAAGTCTATGTCTATGTACAAGCTTTAAAATAAAATCTTTTAAAAAATTATGAAAGACATTTTTTAACTCTTTTTAATTGGATTACAAATCTTAACTTTTTGCTTTATAATGAGTTTGCTTACTATTAAGTGACTAACAAATTCGATTATTTATTATTTCTATATGTTCTTCCTTACCTAAAATTAAAAAAAAACTATTTAAAACAAATAATATTAAACAGTTTTCAAACAGTAGTTTTTTTTTTTAATTTTTGCTTGAACTTCGAAAACGCTCACTAATTTAAGGTAATATTGGTTTATAAACGATATGGCAGAATTTATACCAGTTAAATTTCTAACACAAGTGGATTTTAAAACAAATGCAACCGATTATTTTTAAGTGTAATATTTGGCAATGAAACATTAGGATGAATTTTCGTCGATTTGTTTCAACTAGAAAACAGGATTATTTACTTAAAGTACCTGCGGAATCTCTTGTATCTCTTTAAATTTTCGAGATCCCATTGATGAGGCTCGCATTTGGGAAACCCTGTACAAAAAGCTGTACTGTAACTAATTAAAAAAAAAATGCTAACTTACCTTAAAGAATTAGTTTAAAACGGGGCTACAAATACGGATATTTCCTAAAATAATAAATGTATTTTTAGTGTAAAAAGGAATGTTTTAAGGATAACACCAAGAGAAAAGCTTTTATTAGGTCTGGAATAAATTAGCCATTTTAATCCGATGTGACAACTTTATTGGTACAACATCTATCACAGTCCAAATTTATTAAGTAAATAAACCTTTACTTGCCACGCGACGCAGCACAAATTTAATTAAAATATAATCCCAACTATAACACTGTAAATATGATTTTAAAATTATTTTAACAGTTTAGTAAATGCATAAAATAATTCTACTGTAGAAAAGCCGGTTTGATATTTAAACAAAGGAATATTATAAAATGTAAACATAATATTTTGTAATAAATTATTTAGTTATGTTATTTAGTCCAGTAAATAAAGGGACAAAACTGTAAAAAAATCTGTACAGTTTTTCCTTGTGGCGCAATTCTTAGGTCTTCGGGGATGCTTTCTAGAAAAAAAATTTATCAAGATTACCAGGGGGGAAAGAGCTAAAAAGGGCCCCTCAAGGGGGGAAAGATGGGTTTCTCGCTAATATTTGCCAAAATATGCAAATTGAAAAAAAAAATTTTAGAGAAAAAATAAAGATCGCCTTGTAATCTACAAAAATGGTTCGTATAAGCTTTTTTTAAAAAGTCGATAGTTTTTGAGATAACGGGACATAAAAGCCCTTTTTTTTAGCTGCAATTTATTAATATATTTTTTTTAAGGTTTTTATTAATTTTTTTTTATAATGAGACCTTAGAAAGTGTTCAATGATCCCAAAACATTTTCATCACCATCTTTCTTGCATTTTAATAAAAAATTGTTTTGCTCATCTGCATTCTTTAGCCGTTTAGCCACATCTATCCAGTGTGAAATGATTAGCAATAAATTTTATACCTCCTACCACAGATTGATATACAACACTCGTACTCATGTATATGATTACAGGTCACAAGTACCAACTGTTCCTACCAAACTGATCCCTACTACAACAGTTTTATAAGTAAGGCCATAAGTTGCATTTAAAACTTTTTCACAGGCTCTTACAAATAAAAAAAAAAAATAATAAAATGACGCTTAATGACGTTATGGACGTTACAGCAAAATATCTGAGAGCAATAAGGCTTAAACAAAAAAAAAATCCGGGCAAGGGGAAACAAAAAAATATCAGTAAATCTATCTAATTAATTTTAAGATCCAATTTAATATTTATATTAAAATGTTAAGATTATTACCAAATAATTAGCAATAAATCTTATATTACCACAGATTGATATACAACACTCGTACCATGTTTTGATTACACCTCACAAGTACCAACTGTTCCTACCAATCCCCATTCTACTACAACTGCTCCCCTTATTTTAAAATTTTTTACAAAGGTATTTATA